>CM053027.1:554046326-554338826 GCA_028564925.1 Lithobates sylvaticus
CAAAGTACCAACGTACAGGTACTGCGATTTGCGTGAAATGGTTAATCTTATTATAAATACAGCTGTTCTGTGAAACCCTCAGATGTTTTGTTAGAAAACCTTAGTGAACAAACAGCATGAAGGCTAAGGAACACACCAGACAGGTCAAGAAGAAAGCCATTATTGAAAGAAAGCTATAAGAAGTCCTGTTTGCAGTTTGCGAGAAGTCATGTGGGGGGCATAGTAAACATGTAGAAGAAGGTGTTCTGGTCAGAACACAGAAATGTGAATGTTTTGGCCTAAAAGCAAAATGCTATATGTGGTGAAAACTAACACTGCACATCACCCTGAACACACCATCCCCACCATGAAACATGGTGGTGGCAGCTTTATGTTGCAGGGGATGCTTTTTTTTCAGCAGGGACAGGGAAGCTGGGCAGAGTTGATGGGAAGATGGATGGGGCCAAATACAGGGAAATCTTAGAAGAAATCCTGTTAGAGTCTGCAAAAGACCATGATGGGATTTGTAGTTTCACCACAGCTGGAGGGCCGAGGTTGCCTACCCCTGGTCTATCAGATAAAATCCCAATAAAACACATTTACATTTTTGTTTGTAACATGACAAAATGTGGAAAATTTCAAGGGGTATGAATACTTTTTCAAGGCACCGTAACTATTCACTGGCTCTCTGATCCAGTCCAGTCAGATGATTGGCTCTCATCGCTTTCTCAGGGTAGAGGGGCACAGTCGGCAACGGATACCCCATAGTAAGCTTGTGAATGACATCAATGCCCAGGCATTGCAGCTGTTGTCAGTGATCTCTCTTCTGCCCTAAAGCCATTTGCTGGGAGCCGATCACATGACTGGACAGGAGCACCCAGGGAATAGGCAAGTATACCCATCTCTCCTCTACAGGGTAATTCCTTTTACAGTGCATCCGGAAAACAATTCACAGCGCTTCACTTTTTCTACATTTTGTTATGTCACAGCCTTATTCAAAAATGGATTACGCTCATTATTTTCCTCAAAATTCTACAAACAATAACCCATAATGACAATGTTAAAGAAGTTTGTTTGGAATCTTCGCAAATTTATTAAAAATAAAAAAGGAAACAAATCACATAAACATAAGTATTCGCAGCCTTTGCCATGACACTCAAAATTGAGCTCAGGTGCATCCTGTTTCCACTGATCATCCTTGAGACGTTTCTACAACTTTATTGGAGTCCACTTGTGGTAAATTCAGTTGATTGGACATGATTTGGAAAAGCACACATCTGTCTATATAAGGTCCCACAGTTAACAGTGCATGTCAGAGCACAAACCAAGCCATGAAGTCCAAGGAATTATCTGTAGATCTCCGAGACAGAATTGTATCTGGGCACAGATCCGGGGAAGGGTACAGAAAAATGTATGCAGCATTGGAGGTCCCAATGAGCACAGTGGTCTCCGTCATCCATAAATGGAAGAAGTTTGGAACCACCAGGACTCTTCCTAGAGCGGGTCGCCAGGCCAAACTGAGCGATCGGGGGAGAAGAGCCTTAGGGAAGTGACCAAGAACCCGATGGTCACACTGACAGAGCTCCAGCGTTTGTCTGTGGAGAGAGGAGAACCTTCCAGAAGAACAACCATCTCTGCAGCACTCCCCCAATCAGGCCTGTATGGCCAGACGGAAGCCACGCCTCCAGTAAAAGGCAAATAACAGCATTTCTTGAGTTTGCCAAAAGGCACCTGAAGGACTTTCAGAGCATGAGAAACAAAATTCTCTGGTCTGATGAAACAAAGATTGAACTCTTTGGTCTGAATGGCAAGCGTCATGTCTGGAGGAAACCAGGCACCGCTCATCACCTGGCCGATACCATCACTACAATGAAGCATAAAACCCTATGAAGCGGCAGATGTCATCAGTGACATGTCCGCTGACATCAGCCGATATCCGTTTCGATCCTGTCCGTGAAATCCAGACGGATGGAAACCCTAATTTCAATCCGTCTGGAGAATCCGATCAGATAGGATTGGATGAAGAAGGACAGGCGGTCTGTTTTCATCCGATCTCCATAGAGGACAGCGGTAAGCGCACAGTGAGCGGAGATGGACCTGTCATCTGCCTGCTCAGTTTGGATCAAGGACAAGCCCATGTGAAAGGACCCTTAGACTTCTGCTGCTGTCAGTCCAATCCTCTAAGGTGGGAGAGGACAGCGCCCGTGGGGGACTGCCAGAGAAGAGGTATGGATTTGGCTCTGTGCAATATCGTTACACATAGGTAAGTATAACTTTATTTTTTTTATTTATATAAAATGCCTCTAGAAACACTTTAACCACTTCGCATCCAGGCCAATTCTGACATTTCTCTCCTACATGTAAAATTCATAATTTTTTTGCTCGGAAATTACATAGAACCCCCAAACATTATATATGTTTTTTAGCAAAGACCCTAGAGAATACAATGGCGGTCGTTGCTTTTTATCTCGCACGGTATTTGCGCAGTAATTTTTCGAACACGTTTTTTTCAGAAAAAAAACAATTTCATGCTTAAAAAAAAAACAAAACAGTAAAGTTAGCCCAATTTTTTTTGCATAATGTGAAAGATGAAGATACACAGAGTAAAAAGATACCCAACATGTCACGCTTCAAAATTGCACACGCTTGTGGAATGGCGCCAAACTTTGGTATTTAAAAATCCCCATAGGCGACGCTTTAAAATTTTTTTACTGGTTACATGTTTTGAGTTAGAGGAGGTCTAGGGCTAGAATTATTGCTCTCGCTCCAACGGCGATACCTGACATGTGTGGTTTGAACACCGTTTTCATATGTGGGCGGGGCTTACGTATGCGTTCACTTCTGCGTACGAGCTCACGGGGACAGGGGCGCTTTAAAAAAATATTTTTTTTTATTATTGTTAATTTTACTTTTATTTTTTTAGTTTGACACTTTAAAAAAAAAAAAAATAATTGATTACTTTTATTCCTATTACAAGGAATGTAAACATCCCTTGTAATAGGAATATTACATGATCGGACCTATTTACAGCGAGATATGGGGTCAATAAGACCCCACATCTCACCTCTAGGCTGGGAAGCCTAAAATAAAAAAAATAAAAAAAAAAAACGATCACCGCTTCCCAGCCGAGGCGGCACCGGCCTCCGAACGATCATAGAGACTCAGGCGACCATCTGGTCCACCGGAAATCTCTATGGTCATCATCCGGGGGCCGGCGGATCCTGTGTCCGACTCACCGATGGAAGCGGTGAGTCGGAAGAAGCACCGGAGGGCAGCGGGAGGGGGGGGCGTCCCCTCCCGCCGCCCGTAAGAACGATCAAGCGGCGGAACAGCCGCTATGATCGTTCTTATGGTGCAAGGAATCGCCGGATTAAAACGGCAATATCTGAATGATGTCTGTAGCTACAGGTATCATTCAGATATAAAAAAAATGTGGTAAGATATTGCACCAAACTTAAATGGAGTGTAGCAGCTAGCACAACAATTAGACATAAATTGTACAGAAAATAGTTAAACACAAGTGCAGCGCTTAGGTAATCAAACAAATGTCCCTGATTTTCACATGAAATCCCACAGGGGTAACCAGCCTGTGGGTAGTACTGTGAGCCAGGAGTTTAATAAGTGTCCCCGTGAATGGGGGTACCAGCAGGATTTCTCCGCTGGTGAGTGCTAGAAATTTAGTAGAGTTTTTTTCACTGATAAGTGCAAAAAATATTGTGATAATAAAATAAACATAAAATAATTATAGCTTCTAAGGGGGAGTTGTGAGTGATTCACCCCAATAGTAAGTGAACAAGAAACAGGTTGGCCCCTGGTTAGAGCAGGCCTCTATTCAATCTCCTTCAAATACCGTGACATGGGTTTGTATGTGACATAGATTTTCAACATAACAATAAAAATAAAAAATTCAAAACATTTCCTAAAAAGGTGTGTTGTAAATGTTACAAGTGTGAGAAGGGGTTACATAGCAATGCCCTTCAAACATATACCGCATACAATGCCCTAAAATGGAAAATGCACCGCCTTTACTGGGACAGAAAAATCACCCTAGGTATTTAGCATGTATCTGGTTGGACAGCACATCCAGACCAGCAAACAGAAAAAATACTCTTAAATAGACCTTTCATCGGTCCAGCGAGAAGATTGACCCAATATGTGGTAATGGTGTAATAAAACGAGGGGTGGCCAACCTTAAAGAGACACCCACGTCAAAAACAAACATATGCTCGTTTTATAATAGGTCCAAAGTGAGGCATAAGGGGTAGTCCTGTTTATGGAGAAAAAAAAACAGTTCGATTTGCAGGTTCTTCAATAGGTGTAATGTGTTGTTGAAGATACTCAAGTTGTGTGGTCAACTTAATAGACTCTAAATAGTAAAAAATGGGTTGGATGTCTACCTAAGCCACATTTTTAAATTGTTTGCGCAAAGAAAATTGTTTTTAACCTTTTTTACCCAATAAACGCCAATTGAGAAATTGGGTTTTACACTATGAGGAGTTGCCTCTCTCTCTGCTTTCTTCTTTGCCTGAGCTGTTGTGGATGAAGACCCCGGAAGAAGTATTGTTGCTGCCCATTTGCCACCTGGCTTTCCCATCAAGCTGTAGGTAAGCGACTACAATGATGTTTGGATAACGATCCAGTGAAGCTGGCAGACTGCAACACATCTACCACCTATCCGGTGTATCCGGCCTAAGCCCTATTGACTCACACCGAGAGGTCTGTGAGTCCAACAGCTCTGGTAAGAGTACCCATCTTTATTGTCTATTTAGAGTCTATTAAGTTGACCACACAACTTGAGTATCTTCAACAACACATTACACCTATTGAAGAACCTGCAAATCGAACTGTTTTTTTTTCTCCATAAACAGGACTACCCCTTATGCCTCACTTTGGACCTATTATAAAACGAGCATATGTTTGTTTTTGACGTGGGTGTCTCTTTAAGGTTGGCCACCCCTCGTTTTATTACACCATTACCACATATTGGGTCAATCTTCTCGCTGGACCGATGAAAGGTCTATTTAAGAGTATTTTTTCTGTTTGCTGGTCTGGATGTGCTGTCCAACCAGATACATGCTAAATACCTAGGGTGATTTTTCTGTCCCAGTAAAGGCGGTGCATTTTCCATTTTAGGGCATTGTATGCGGTATATGTTTGAAGGGCATTGCTATGTAACCCCTTCTCACACTTGTAACATTTACAACACACCTTTTTAGGAAATGTTTTGAATTTTTTATTTTTATTGTTATGTTGAAAATCTATGTCACATACAAACCCATGTCACGGTATTTGAAGGAGATTGAATAGAGGCCTGCTCTAACCAGGGGCCAACCTGTTTCTTGTTCACTTACTATTGGGGTGAATCACTCACAACTCCCCCTTAGAAGCTATAATTATTTTATGTTTATTTTATTATCACAATATTTTTTGCACTTATCAGTGAAAAAAACTCTACTAAATTTCTAGCACTCACCAGCGGAGAAATCCTGCTGGTACCCCCATTCACGGGGACACTTATTAAACTCCTGGCTCACAGTACTACCCACAGGCTGGTTACCCCTGTGGGATTTCATGTGAAAATCAGGGACATTTGTTTGATTACCTAAGCGCTGCACTTGTGTTTAACTATCATTCAGATATACCCCGGGGAAGTCAAGGCCGTCATATGACGCCCTACGGATGGGAAGTGGTTAATGAAAGTAGCATTGTACTAAAAAGGTTAAAAAAATATATTTTTTAAGCATTTTATCATATTATTTAACTTTTGGAGACTAATAAAAATCACAGCTTTTAAAGTGTTCACTGTATTAGCTGATTTTTATTTTTTTTAAACAGATACAGTGTGTGTTAGGTGTTACTTTAGCTGATGACACAAAGCGAGCGTCTAGTAGTATTACTGGTATTGATTGTGCTCTGAACGAGCTGTTCCTAGTCTTCAGTCTTGTTCTGTGTCGTGTTCAGGCGTATTTTGGCTTTAATTTAAGCCAGCAATAGAATGATGTTTTCACCCTTGCATTGCATGATGTTGATGCCATATAAAGCTTGTAAACTCTGGTTTTGCCTGTCCGCGTAATATTTAGGTCTGACTAAAAAAGCTAGAAATTAAGTATTTTTAATTTCATTTACTTTTTAAATGACGAATATGGTGGAACACCCAGTACGATCCCTGTATAGCACTTTAATGGGACAACAGCACATTACTGTTAAGTACGGTAAGTACATTAACCACCTCAATACTGGGCACTTTCACCCCCTTTCTACCCAGGCCAATTTTCAGCTTTCAGCGCTGTCACACTTTGAATGATAATTACTGTCATGCAACACCCATAGAGTATTACATTTTTATTATTTTTTTCTCACACAAATAGCTTTATTTTTGTGTGTTATTTATTCACCACTGGGTTTTTTATTTTTTGCACTACAAATGAAAAAAGACCCAAAATTTTGAAAACAAATGTGTTTTTCTTTGTTTCTGTTATAAAATTTTGCAAAATAGTAATTTGTCTTCATACATTTGGACCAAAATTTATACTGCTACATTTCTTTGTTAAAAATAACTCAAATCAGTGTATATTATTTGGTCTGTGTGAAAGTTATAGAGTCTACAAGCTATGGTGCCAGTCCTTGAAAATCGATCAATCCTGATGTATTGATAGCCTATCTCACTTCTTGAGACCTTAACATGCCAGGACAGTACAAATACCCCCTAATGACTCCTTTTTGGAAAGTAGACAGTCCAAGTTATTTAGTAAGGGGCATGGCGCGCTTTTTGAAGTTGTAATTTTTTCCTCCAATTCTTTGGAAAATTAACAAATTAAATAAAATGTGTTTTTTTTTTTCACAGAAATTACATAATAACCACTTGCCGACCAGCCACAGTACATATACTGCAGCAGGTCGGCTCTATTGCGTGAAACAACGTACCTGTTTGTCATTTCATTCAAAAGCCAGAGGGGGAGCCTTTGTGTTCATGTAGTGAGTCCATCCCCAACACAGTTAGAAAGCATCCCCTAGCCGCTTCCCGACCGCCTCCTGCACATTTACGTCAGCAGAATGGCACAGCTAGGCAAAAGCACATACAGGTACGTCCCCTTTAATTGCCTAGTCGCGGGGTCGCGCGCGCGCTGCCGGCCGCTGGTGTCCCGCGATCGGGTCACAGAACTGAAGAACGGGGAGAGGTCTGTGTAAACAAACCTCTCCCTGCACTTCCTACACTGCCTGTCACTGATCGGCTGTTCCCTGTCATCGGGAAAGCCGAAAAGTGACGTCAGACGTCAGCCACGCCCCCTACTGTGAAAAAAAACACACACACGTCACACTAACTCCTCCCCGCCCCCTAGTGGTTAACTCCTTCACTGCCACTGTAATTTACATAGGAATCAGTGCATTTAAATAGCACTGATTTCTGTATAAATGACAATGGTCTCAAAAATGTCTGATGTGTCCGCCATAATGTCGCAGTCACAATAAAAATCCTTGCAACTTTTTGAATAAGAAATAATTTTTATTTTACAAAATAGTTTATTACTAAACAATTAAACAATGAAAATCAAAAAATGACAAACATTAACATATATTACAAACATAGGTGTCATAGGGTGGGTCCTAGAGTCATGTCCTGACCAATGCAATGGTGGAGGCGCATAGGGTCCGGGTATGACAAGGGGACCGTGGGGGTAGACAATAAAACAAAAATTTCATAAAAAGGATCTACAGGAGTTTAATATGGCCCTGGGTACAAAGAAGCTGGTTGGAGAGAGCCGACCAACATGTTTCGCCACACTATGGCTTCTTCAGGGTCAGTTTGTACCGTAAAAAGGGGAAAAATCTGAGAAAATATGAAAACAACGGAAAGGATTATTTGTATAAAACAGTAAGTATGGTAAGAGAAAATAATTCATCTGTCACCACAACGCCACAAACAGCCCACCCGTCCAATATACAACACTGCACTATGCTAAGCCCAGTGGGTTCGCACCTGGAGTTTACAGAAGACACATATCCCCAAAATGCTGGAGCAACCACTTAAGTCGCCGATGTGGCCAATTGTACTTGGGTCCCCAGTAGCAAGGAACTATCGAGGATCTATATTAAGCCTGGTAAGATGGAACGGAAAAAACAATAAAAAATATATATGTATATGTATGACAAAAAAAATATATAAAATTCTTTGCCATTGACTGGCTAAACATAGCCTAAATTTAGATTGTATGAAGACTTACCAATATATCAGAGATGGAAAATATAGATGGAGCGCCAAGAGAGAACAGTCATCTGAGAGATTTGGAAAAAGTCAACACCCGCTACACACATACCCCCTTCATCTACTAATACTCACACTCTCACCATGACCACTCCATCATCACTAACCGCCAGACGCGGCAGTGAACCTGTTTTGCCTTCAATGTTTCCACATAATGGCTCCTCGCTAGATCCTAAAATTGCACCCATTTTTTTACCATTAACCCTGGACACAACACCCCACCCAAGTTAATAGTTCCGCCCATCACCTCACCCCTTCCAGTAGGTCCTGATGTTCTGAATCTATCCTCTATTTCGTTAACTCTGGAGCAAGAAAAAGTCCTAAAATTAGGTTTGACTTTTTGCCCATCTTCAGACTTTGACAAATTCGAATTTGTCAAAGATATTCACCTTTTTGCCCGCAAGCTGATATACAAAGTTATTTATGATAAACCTGTCACTAAACCCATTGATTCTGCGACCGCTGTCTCCAATCAAGCGCCCACATTTGAAGAAATGCAGGCAATTGATGAACTCATGGCTCTTTGGGAGGAGGGAGCCACCGACGACGATGAGGCTGAAACCTCAGCTCTCGTCGCCCTCGGTGCCTCTTTCCCCCCCCCCCCCGCTTCTTTCAAACCTAAATCTAAGAATTTTCCAGCCCTGTCCACCAGCCCTAATATTTCAGCTTTCGTTCAACAAATTTGTCTTGCAATTAATAACCTACAATATATACCCTCGGGTCATTCAAACCTATCTCAGGAGAGCTTGCGGGCCTTAAAATCCCTTCAGGCTCATCCTGACATCGTAATTAAACCAGCCGATAAGGGCGGCAATGTAGTAGTTATGGACACTAAGGCTTATGAATCTATGTGTTACAAAATATTGAATAACCGCGAATGGTATCGTCCCATTGCCCTATCTCTTATAAAGAACTTTTCTCATCAATATGACCAATTGATCTTCCATGCTTATCAGGCCACTGTTATTGACCAAAGCACCTGGAACTTTCTAAAGATCATTGAACCTACCATACCCACATTCTATGCCCTACCCAAAATCCACAAGTCAATCATTAATCCCCCAGGACGTCCCATTGTGTCAGGCTGTCACTGCCTAACAGAAAACGCAAGTGCCCTTGTGGACTAATATCTTGCACCCCATGTCACACGCTTACCTTCTTATGTTAAGGATACACTTCATCTCCTTAAACTATTATACAACATGATTTTACCTCCCAATACTTGGCTCGTTACGTTAGACGTCGAATGTTTATACAACTGCATCCCCCATGATAGGGGCTTAGAAGTTATCCGAGATCTCCTTTCGGAACGGGGACCCCGTTTTGACAATTATGCGAATTTCGTTTTGGACCTTCTAAAATTTATCTTGACTAAAAATCATTTCTTGTTCGATGGCTCCCACTTCCTCCAGGTGCAAGGTGTGGCTATGGGGACCAAATGTGCGCCCTCATATGCCAACTTGTACCTGGGGGGGTGGGAACGCCATCTTTTTTCACACTTAACCTCAGACTACAAAACCCATATATTGTATTGGTTTAGATACATTGACGACATTTTATTATTTTGGTCTGGCTCCTATACGGACCTCAAGGATTTTTTTGATTCTTTAAGCATTAACAACTTTAATCTTAAATTTACCTTTGAATCTAGTCAGTCATCAGTCAATTTTCTTGATCTCACAATTAATATAGATAAATCGGGACGGATCAGCACGGCCTTATTTAGAAAGCCGACTGCTGGCAACACAATCTTACATGCCGAAAGCGCTCATCCTCAATCCCTACTTAACAGTATTCCGTATAGTCAGTATCTTCGAATCAAACACAACTGTACCTCAGATGCGGATTTTCATAAAGCATCTAATGAATTATTCCATAGACTCATCAATAGAGGCTATAGTCGGGCACTTCTTAAACGCTCTTTCAATAAGGTCAAGAAACTTGACAGATTTCAACTGATTCATAAGTCCAAAAATCTCACTGACATTCAACCTGTCAGATTGATCACCCGTTTTTCATCTATGCACACCCAAATACGTGAGGTTGTCAATAATTTTTGGCCTCTATTACTTGCTGATCCTACAGTCAGCAAGTTCATTGGCCCACGCCCAGATATAACATATAAGCGATGTCCCTCATTACGTGATCGTCTCATTAGAAGCCATTATGCCCCAACAATAACCCAAAGTCGCCCTGACAATGGCACTTATTCGTGTGGGTCATGTGATATTTGTCAATTTGTCTCTAACTCTAGACTTACCCTGCTTCCTGATGGTTCTCTCCATGAAATCGCTCATCATGTGAACTGCAGAACAATAGGTGTTGTATATTTTAGCCACTTGTACCTGTGGATGCTTCTACATTGGCAAAACCAAACGGCCCTTTCAGGTCCGGATACGTGACCATATCAAACCCACTCTTAAACGCATCACCACCACAGCCATCAATAGACATCTTGCTCTTGCACACAATTTTGACCCTAAACACATGCGTTTTTCGGCATTAGACCATGTCGAGACGCATGTACGAGGAGGAGGTATCGACGAAAAACTGCTGCAAATTGAAACAAAATGGATACATAATCTCAATGCTGTCAAATACCCAGGTTTGAATGAATATATAAGCTTCAAGCCCTTTTTATAAATATCTTCCACCTATTATATTCTAATCATGGTCGCTTATCCATATTATTTATTTATGGTTACTTATTGTTTATGTATCCATATTACCGTAATTTTACCATGTATCCTCCCTCGTCTTCCCTGGTCGTGCGCTATGTTGTGAGAAGACCGCCCTTCGGGCGTTCGGGCACCTTGACAGCTGCTTTTTTCTATTACTTGTTTATAAATATAATCACTATATTTGTATGCCCCTATCTTTTCAACAGTTCACATTGCTGTATCTATATTGAACTTAAACTTAAGACTTTTTACTGTCTATATATATCTATTACAAACTTATAGCACCTCTTATATTGTTCCATATTCTTCTCGGTATCATTCTTTCTTTTTTGTAAACTATGTAATAATAATTTAATTTGTATGTTTTTGTCAATTAACCACTCAATCCCTATCCTCGATAATATTAAGGTTCATGGGCCCCCATGTCGCCACAATTGGAACCCCATTGTTGGTGGCAATTGGGTCTTGGCTCACCGTTTCAATCCCACTGCCCCTGCTTTCCATCTCCCTTGGTCCCAGTGTTCATCTGGAGTGCCCGGGCGCGCTCTACCCCATTTCTGGCTTTCCCACTATCGCCTTGTCATCTTGACCAATTGTACTTCCCATCTGCATAGGTAACTGTTTGGGCACCCCAGGGCTGTGAACCTTTGGCCGCAGCCCGTTTGGCTTGGTTGCCTGCACACCTCCCTAGTGCTCCACCAACACCTGGTAACTTAACAGCTCGAATTCCACTCTTAGCCATGGATCCAATGTTCTTCCATCCTCCTCATTGTTTCCAGCACATTTGCCTTGACAATTGTGATGTAGTTACCCCCTCCACTCACTAGAGGGCCCTCTTTTTCTCGGAATTTATCATATGCGTGACCGTTGAGCTGCGCGCGCATCTCCCGAACATGTTGCATTATGGGAAATGTAGGCACACGCACTGGCGCTACTGCGCATGTGCGAACAGCCCATTTTGCCCGCCGCCTCATCATGCTAATCATGATCAGGTGTGGAGGACCTATATAGCCTGCCTTTTCTCCAGCACCTTTTGTGTTGGAATCTGGAGCGCCATTTATGCTGTGAACTTCAACGATGCAGGTTTGTCCTCTCCTCTCCTCCAGCCTATGCCTTACCAGTCTGCTTGAAAAGTTTCTTACTTAGCTATACTGCAATATTTTTTCTCTGCAGCCACTGGTCCCTTGTCGGTGACCAAATCAAATTGAGCTATATACCAGTCTGGTTTCAGACTTTTCCTGTGCAGTCCTAACCAACTAACATCCATGTCCTAGGTGAGTTTTCACTTTTTTCCCTCATATCTATCCACCTCATCCTTATCCCTGGTCTTTTTTCGCTATTTTTTCATCAGAGTTGACTTTTTCCAAATCTCTCAGATGACTGTTCTCTCTTGGCGCTCCATCTATATTTTCCATCTCTGATATATTGGTAAGTCTTCATACAATCTAAATTTAGGCTATGTTCAGCCAGTCAATGGCAAAGAATTTTATATATTTTTTTTGTCATACATATACATATATATTTTTTATTGTTTTTTCCATTCTATCTTACCAGGCTTCATATAGATCCTCGATAGTTCCTTGCTACTGGGGACCCAAGTACAATTGGCCACATCGGCGACTTAAGTGGTTGCTCCAGCATTTTGGGGATATGTGTCTTCTGTAAACTCCAGGTGCGAACCCACTGGGCTTAGCATAGTGCAGTGTTGTATATTGGACGGGTGGGCTGTTTGTGGCATTGTGGTGACACATGAATTATTTTCTCTTACCATACTTACTGTTTTATACAAATAATCCTTTCCGTTGTTTTCATATTTTCTCAGATTTTTCCCCTTTTTACGGTACAAACTGACCCTGAAGAAGCCATAGTGTGGCGAAACATGTTGGTCGGCTCTCTCCAACCAGCTTCTTTGTACCCAGGATCTATTAAACTCCTGTAGATCCTTTTTATGAAATTTTTGTTTTATTGTCTACCCCCACGGTCCCCTTGTCATACCCGGACCCTATGCGCCTCCACCATTGCATTGGTCAGGACATGACTCTAGGACCCACCCTATGACACCTATGTTTGTAATATATGTTAATGTTTGTCATTTTTTGATTTTCATTGTTTAATTGTTTAGTAATAAACTATTTTGTAAAATAAAAATTATTTCTTATTCAAAAAGTTGCAAGTATTATCCCCTTTTTTCGTTTACCGCTATAGTCCCCTAACTCTATCCTTGCTTCTCCTTTTACCATACAATCCGGGACGAGGTATAACTGACACCCGAGCTATCTAAGCCTCCCTCTCCACACAATAAAAATCCCTGATCGCCGCCATTACTAGTAAAAAAAAAAATATTAATAAAAATGCTATAAAACTATCCCCTATTTTGTAAACGCTATAACTTTTGCGCAAACCAATGAATAATCGCTAATTGCGATTTTTTTTTTTTTTACCAAAAATATGTAGAAGAATACGTATCGGCCTAAACTGAGGAAAAAAAAATGTTTTTTTTTATATATTTTTTGCACGACCGCGCAATTGTCAGTTAAAGCGACGCAGTGCCGAATCGCAAAAAGGGGCCTGGTCCTTTGGCTGCAAATTGGTCCGGGGCTTAAGTGGCTAGGACACGCTTAACTCTTTGATCACCTGGCGATTTGTTCTCCGCAATGTCACAGTCCTGCTAAAAAGCGATGATCGCCGTCATTACTAGCAAAAAAAAAAAATGTAAATGCCATAAAAATATCCCATTGTTTGTAGACGCGATAACTTTTGCGCAAACCAATCACTATACGCTTATTTGGATTTTTTTTTTACCGAATATGTAGCAGAATACATATTGGCCTAAATTGATGAAGAAATTTTATTTACTACATTTTTTTATTGGAACTTTTTTTTAGCAGAAAGTAAAACATATATTTTTTAAAAATGTACGTATTTTTTTTTTTTTGTTTGTTTTTTTGGGGTTTCTAGAGCAAAAAACAAATACCGCAGAGGTGAACAAATACCACCAAAAGAAATCTCTATTTGTGGGAAAAAAAGGACATCAATTTTTTTGTTGGGAAAAGCGTCGCACGACCGTGCAATTTTCAAATTAAAGTAATGCAGTGCCGTATCGCAAAAAAATGGTTTGGTCATTAAGGGGTAAAACCTTCCCGGCTGAAGTGGTTAACAAGTTATTTCTCACACATGGCAGATACACCCCAGTATTGCGAAACCACATGTGTGAGACTTTTTCACAGCCAACCACATAGAGGGGCACAACATCCAAAGAGTACCTGCAGGTATTATCCACTTTAATGCCCCGTACACACGGTTGGAAAATCTGACCACAAAATCCATCGGATTTTTTCCGACGGATTTTGTCCGACACTGGTGTTGCATACACACGGTCGGACAAAGTTGTCGGAAAATCCGATCATTCTGAACGTGGTGACGTTTGTTGCCTACGACGGGACTACGTAGAGGCTAGTAGCCAATAGCTTGGGTCTTGTAATGTGATCTGAGCATGCGTGGCACTTTGTCCATCGGAATTCGCTACACACGATCGGAAAAAGTCCGATAGGACTTTGTTGTCGGAAAATTTGAGAGCAGGAGATAAAACTTTGTCCGTCGGAAAAAGTCCGATGGAGCCCACACACGGTTGGAATTTCTGACAACATTGTCCGATAGGACATTTTCCGTCGGAAAATCCGACCGTGTGTACGGGGCATAAGACCGGGCCTTCTTCTGACACTTTGATTGCAAGTAAAAATCAATATTTTTTCCTAGAAAATTACTTGGAACCCCAAAATATTATATATTTTTGTAGCAGAGACCCTAGAGAATAAAATGGTGGGTTTTTCAAATTTATATGTCACACGATATTTGCGCAGCATTTTTTGAAATGCAATTTTACAGACAAATGCATAAATACACTTTAATGCATTTCAATGCACACAAAGATAATATTATACCCATTTTTATTGGTAATATATGGTGTTGCACGAGGTAAATAGAAACAAAACATGTCATGCTTTAAAATTGCGAAGGCTTGTGATATGGCGCCACACTTCTGTATTTAAAAATCTCCATAGGCAATGCTTTATAAGCCTTTTTTGATTACCAATATATGCCAACAAACAGTGATGCACTACTAAACTATCTTAAAATATGACTAATCCGTAAACAATATACTAAGTGAAACGCAATAATATCATACAAATTGATATTGCGCTATTAAATGTGTACAAAACTATTATTTTATGAAAAATCTTATAACAAAAGCTCATGTGAATAATGCTTGATTGAAGAAAATCCTGCCATAAATCAATTCACCAAACAGTGCAAACAAGGACGAGTGCTCTACACCACCAGTTTCACAGGCTGTTCACCTCATAGCAGAGAGAAATCAGCAGTTATCCCCTCTGGGGAAATGATGACACCTGGCAAACTTATAGATCACAGACCTCCTTAAATGAATGGCTCCTCAATAGGGTTCCAAGAACCCGGATTGTCTGGCCCAATGAATGTTATATGTAAAAGAAAGGTAACATCTAGCTCTCTCTGTTTCCAAAGAATTTAATAGTAAAAAGGTAAATGAATACACTTACTAGTGAAGCACAATCAGCTTGTGCAAACTGCAAGGCATGGCAAACATCCAATTTTCGAGATGACCGTGGTGTGATGTCAGTGTGTAAGCTCCGCCCCCTAGACGCGTGTCCTCAGGGCATTGACTTCCTCAGTAAGGGGTGGAGCTATAACCTCACTGCACATGCTTATATACTCCCCTATCCTCCCTACACACGTGCACAGCTCGTTAGCCAGCAATCGCGCTGTCTAGACCGGACATATAGTGCACAGGAAGGGGTCACTTGAGAAAACACTGGGGACATGCCAGATAAAACTGACCTCATGTATGCAACAAGAAAAAAAATTACAAAACTGGAGCCTGCACACTAATCTACCTCATCACAGCCATCTTTACAATAGCATACACTTACTCAAAATAACAATAAAAAAAAAATAAATAAAAAAAATAATAATAATAAAAAAAAAAACATAAAACTGAAACTAAAAATGTAATAAAAATAAACTTGAAATAAAATGACGCAAAAAACATGAAATAAAATAAATCCATAATAGAGACACTGTATGACAAGTATATAAATATATAAAATATACCACAGAAGATACCAATTCATCTGTCACTAATAAAACAATTCAAATCAAAATCTAAGTTTAGGCCCCTCGGCACAAGGACCTTGGCCTCAAATATCCATGAAGATTCTCTCTTACTAAGTTGCCTGATGAAATTCCCTCCCCTCCCCTCCAATGTCTTTCTACCCGTTCGATCCCCCAAAATTTTAATTAATTCAAGTTTTTTCATGAACATGTCTAAAGTGCTTTGGTACATTCTGTGTAACTACTCCTTTTTTGATATTCCTCATATGTTCTTCCACTCTAATGTGCAATGCCCTTGATGTATGGCCAATATATTGGAGCCCACATCCACACTCCAACACGTAGATGACACCCGTGGTCCCACAGGTAACAAAATCACGAATGGGGTATTCTTTCCCTGTGCTGGTGGAAATAGAATTTTTCCTTCTTTTCATGTATATCTAGCCTGCCGACATGCTAGACATTTTCCACATGCATAAAAGCCTGTCAATACGTTATTAATTACCGTATTTATCGGCGTATAACACGCACCCCAAGTTTAGGAGGGCGTTTTAAGTAGGGAAGTTTAGGGGGGAAAAAAAAAAAAATTACATTTAAGCGTCATTTGCAGCCTTGCCCAGCGCCATTTGCAGCCTTGCCCAGCGCCATTTGCAGCCTTGCCCAGCGCCATTTGCAGCCTTGCCCAGCGCCATTTGCAGCCTTGCCCAGCGTCATTTGCAGCCTTGCCCAGCGTCATTTGCAGCCTTGCCCAGCGTCATTTGCAGCCTTGCCCAGCGTCATTTGCAGCCTTGCCCAGCGCCATTTGCAGCCTTGCCCAGCGCCATTTGCAGCCTTGCCCAGCGCCATTTGCAGCCTTGCCCAGCGCCATTTGCAGCCTTGCCCAGCGCCGATTGCAGCCTTGCCCAGCGCCGATTGCAGCCTTGCCCAGCGCCATTTGCAGCTTGCCCAGTGTCATTTGCAGCTTGCCCAGTGTCATTTGCAGCTTGCCCAGTGTCATTTGCAGCTTGCCCAGTGTCATTTGCAGCTTGCCCAGTGTCATTTGCAGCTTGCCCAGTGTCATTTGCAGCTTGCCCAGTGTCATTTGCAGCTTGCCCAGTGTCATTTGCAGCTTGCCCAGTGTCATTTGCAGCTTGCCCAGTGTCATTTGCAGCTTGCCCAGTGTCATCTGCAGCTTGCCCAGTGTCATTTGTAGCTTGCCCACGTTTAAATTTCCCGGCGCCGAAAAAGACTGAGCGAGCTCCGCCGGAAAAAACTGAGCGAGCGCCGCCGAAAAAGACTGAGCGCCGACCAAAAGACCGAGCCGGTCCCGCCTCCCTGCTGTTTCTGGAGCGAGCGCAGGGAGGCGGGACTGCGAGCGGAGCCGAGCAGTCGGCTCTGTCTTTTTCGGCGGCGCTCAGTATTTTTTGGCAGGGGTTGGCTATTTTTCGGCGCCGCTCGATTTTTTTTTTTCATTTTTTTTGGGGGGATCGGCGTATAACACGCACCCACGACTTTCCCCAATTTTAAGGGGGAAAAAGTGCGTGTTATACGCCGATAAATACGGTATGTCCCAATGATTTCTAATGATATGTTCAATCTGTCTAAACTGTACATTAAAGTCTAAAATAATTAAGAAGAAGAATTAGTACGTTGGTGACCATCCTGTAATAATAATTCTCTATCCATCTCTAACACTTTGTGTCTGTCAATACTGACATACGGTCAAAACCTTTTTCTTTGAATCTATTAGTCAGAACCTGTGACTTCTGTAAATAGTCTGATGTTTTAGAATAGTTTCTACATATTCTGATAAGTTGTCCCTTAGAAATATTGCTCAGCCAGGAAATATGATGACATCTATCCCAGGGCAAATAGGCATTTCTATAAGTGGGCTTGAAATGATTCCTGGTGAGTAACCTGTCATGCTTTTTAAACATTTCCAAATCCAGGAATACCACCTGCTTGGATTTACTATCCATTTCCGCTCTAAACTCATCAAACGATCGTCGGTCCCCCCTCCAAACGATCAATAGGTAGACTATGAATCTTTTGTAACATGCCTCTGGGCATTCACATATAACCTCCTCTGCTTCCCAGCATGCCATGATCACTCGGTGTGAACCTGGCTCCGATGGCTATCCCTCGGGTTTGTAAATAAAACTGCTCATGATACCAAAAATGATTATGACCCAAACAAAAATGTACTAATTTCAACAAATACTTCTTATGGCTAATAGTAAGGTTAGACTTCTCCAATGCCCACTTTACCGATTGCAAGGCATCTTTGTGACCTATGATCGTGTAAAGTGAGCCAATGTCGGTGTCCTTGATATAGGCCTCAGTCTGGTGAACCAATGGTTGCAAAAAATAATCTATGTATTGGCCTACCTGGAGCAATACCGCCTATATCCCATTGATGATGGGTCTACCAGGGGGTCGCAATGCATTATTCTGAATTGTAGGTAAAAAGTATATAATGGGCATTCTACACACTACAGGGTTAAGGTATAAGGCTTATTTCTAAATTTTTCTTTCTTATTTTTTTGATTACCAGTTTAGAGTTACATAAGAGGTCTGGTAATAGAATTATTGCTCTCACTCTTGACATTCGCGGCGATACCTCGTGTGGTGTGATCGCAGTATATGTATGCGTACAAGACCAACATGTACATTTGCATGGGGAGGGGGCTTTAAATTTTGTATTCATTTATTGGTGAGACACTTGTACACTGACGGATGATTTTGTACACTATGACAGTTGTTGTTTGTCCCCTGGCGGACACTGACAGATGTTGATGTTGCAATGGAACACTATTGCAGATTTTTTTGTGCACTGGTACACATGTTCATGGGACACTTAGATGTTCATGGGACAGTGGTGCTTGGTGTGTACTATGTGGGAAAGACAGAGAGCTGTAAGCACAGGCTGCAGCATCCCCCCCCCCTTTCCCCCACACTGAGCTTAGTGGGGAGAACCTGTTTACAATGTGTACAAAGGCTGTGATTGGACCCAGACATCATGTGATCAGGAGGGCCAATCACAGTGCCCATATCCCGATCTGTGTTGGGCTGTATCTGAAGATCACAGCCATCACAGGATCGCACGCGCGACCTCGTAGCCATGCGCGGGCACCTGTTCTGAGTGACCTACGGGTACATCAACCCAGAACCGGGAAGCTCCCACTTGGCCGTTTATGTACATTTGCCGGGTGGGAGGCCGTTAAAGTGGACCAGTCACTTTTCTAATAATATATAATGTCAGATGTGGCTGACTATAAGCCAGGAACAAAAGAGAGACTGAAGAAACTTAAAGAACAACTATAGGCAAAAACATATTTTTTTCCATTTTGGAGTGCAAGGGAGGGTTATAGCCCCTGTCAGATTTTTTTTTTTCTCCATCTGTGTCCCATTGTGGTGATTTCCTTTCACTCCCTGTCCCATAAACAGGAATGAGAGCAAATCCCTGCAAATTAAGGGAATCCTTTTGGGACCCTCAGGTCACCAGAACTAGTGTCCCCATAGAAAGATTTCCTCTCTTACTTTTCTGGGGACAACCCAAAATTTGGGATTTTCTTTTACTTTCAATGATAATGGTAAACAGGACAAATAGAGAGGGTCAATCTCCTTAACGGGGGATCATAAATAGTAAAACAAAAAAGGTGTTTGAATCCCTTTCCCCTCTATCCAAAACTAAAAAAAAGTTTTGCCTTTAGTTATACTTTAATGTAAACAAATCACCAGGTCCGGATGACTTACACCCTCAAGTCTTTGGGGAATCTCCGTTACAGTCAAGCCACTATTCTTCTTTTTTTTTTTTTTTAAATGCCTTACTGACTGGAATGGTTCCAACTGATTGGCGTTGAGCAAACGCGGTGCCAATTTACTAAAAGGATCAAAATGTATACTGGGAAACTAAAGACCAGTCAGCCTAAAGCTGGCCATGCATGGGACAATTTTTTCATTCAGCTATCAGGAATGACACCATCTATACCGAGATATTACTGATTAAGCAGGGAGAAAAGAAAAGGAGAGGTGACAGGACAAACTCTGCTGCCAGGGAGACACAAAAGAGAATTCTGGAGGCAATTTACAGCACACACTAATTTTAGCAGCTCAATTATTACCGTGCAATGTACAGTCATGGCCAAAAATATTATCACCCCTGCATTTCTGTCAGATAATGCACCACTTCGTCCAGAAAATTTGCACCACTTCGCCCAGAAAATTGTTGCAATTACAAATGTTTAGGTATTATCATGTTTATTTCTTTTGTGTGCATTGGTATGACATGTCATAAATTGGAGAAACAAAAAGCCAAATCTGACACATTCCACGTAAAACTCTAACTCCCACTGGACAAGATTATTGGCATTTTCTCAAAATTATAGGAAATAATGGCAAAGTTTGTGATGCTCTTGTAATTTGTAATTAAACTCACCTGTATTAAATCGATTATCAGGTGCAGACAATATAGAAATAACACCGGTAACCAGTTAAAATGGTGAAAAATTTGCTCAACCTTTCTGTTTCATGTCTCAGCGTGCTGCATGGAGAAGAGAAAAAGCAGCAAAGAATTGTCTGAGGATTTGAGAACAAAATTTTTGGAAAAGTATGGACTATCTCAAGGTTACAAGTCCATCTCCAGAGATCCTAATGCTCCTGTGTCCACTGTGCACAACATTGACAAGAATTGTACAGTCCATGGCACTGTTGCTAATCTCCCTGAACGTGAACGCAAGAGAAAAATTGATCAAAGAGTTTGCCAAAACCTACATGAGGAAGCCAAAATCCTTTTGGGAGAATATGCTGTGGACAGACGAGACAAAATTACAGCTCTTTGGTAAGGCCCACCATTCTACTGTTTTAAAAAAAAAATAAGGCCTTTAAAGAAAAGAATACAGTCCCTGCAGTCAAACATGGTGGAGGTTCACTGTTCTTTTGGGGTTGATTTGCTGCTTCAGGCACTGGATGTCTTGACCGTGTGCATGGCATTAGGAAATCTGAAGACTACCAAATAATTCTGGGGTGCAATGTAGGGCCCAGTGTCAGAAAGTTGGGTCTCTGTCAGAAGTCATGGGCCTTACAGCAGGACAACAACCCAAAGCATACGTCAAAAGGCACAGAGAAATGGTTCAAGACAAAGTGCTGGAGAGTACTGAACTGCCCAGCAATGAGTCCAGATCTAAATCCCATAGAGCACCTGTAGAGAGATCTCAAAACCGCAGTTGGGAAAAGGAACCCTTCCAATCTGAGAGACCTGGAGCAGTTTGCGAAGGTAGAGTGGTCCAAAAGTAGAAAGGTGTAAGAAACCCATTGGTGGCAACAGGGTTTCCAAGGGGTGTGCTACCAAATATGAAACTGAAGCTGCCAATAATTTTGTCCAGTCCATTTTTGGAGTTTTGTGTGTAATGTGTCAGATTTGGCTTTTTGTTCCTCCCACTTTTTTTTTTTCATACCAATACAAACATAAGAAATAAGCATGAGAATGCCTAAACATTTGTAATTGCAACAATTTTCTGGGTGAAGTGGTGCATTATCTGACAGAAATGCAGGGGTGCCAATATTTTTGGCCATGACTGTATGTTCTTTTGTTAAAGCGCAATAATTATCAAACTGTTATGAGTAAGGTTCTACTTTATGATATAGAAGTTGGAATCAAGCTTGATTTCAGTGTCAGGGATGATACCAAATTATGCAGGGAAATAGCAGTAGCACAGGGTTAGCATCTTTACAGCAAGACCTTGACAAAATAGGGGCTTGGACAGCTACATGATAGATGAGGTTCAGTATTGGGAAAAGTAAAATACATATGCAAAATACACGTTAAGAAGGGTTCCCCTGGGAGAATCCATAATGGAAAAGAATCTAGGGGTTCTTGAAGATCACAGACTTGGCAATATCATGCAATGCCAAGCTGCAGCTGACAAAGTTAGCAAAACATTTGTGCATTAAAAAGGGCCTACACCCCAGAGATAAATCAGTAATTCTACTCCTTTACAAAATATTGGTTCAGCCTCATCTTGAATATGAAGTTCAGTTTTAGTCACCAGTTCTCAGGAAAGACGTTAAATCAAAAAGAGTTCAGCCACAGGCAACAAGATTAATAAATATTATGGACAACTTCAGCTATGAGTGTCAATTACATGAGATTACAGTTGTTCACGCGGGAAAAGAGGCGCCTAGGAAGGGATATGATTACAATGTACAAATATATCATAGGTGACTTCAGTAATTGTAATAAACTGTTTACACCAAGTTTCCGGAAGAGGACATATGGCCATGATTGGAAGTTAGAAGAAAGGTTTACCTTAGATTGCGGAAAGGGGAAGTACTACTACCTAAGAGTGTTGGCAAATTAAAAAAACTTTTAGATGTCTTCTTCAGGAAGCAGAATATACAGGGCTATGGGAATTGTTTGAGAATAAAATCACACACACTGAACTGGAGTGAACCTTATAAACCATCTAAACTATGTATATTTAATTTTTGAAAGGTAATTGAATAATATGGAATTCCATATTAAATTAAGAATATCAATGTTATCCTCAAATGCTTGTGTATGTAACTAATATACTAGGAAAGTATAATGACTGTTTAATGACTGTATAATGACTGTTCAGGTTTCAGAAAAAACACATTTATCCTCACCTACGTTAGGTGGATGCAGCATCTGTCTCCTGCCGCTTCTAAGACTGAGAAATGAGAGATCCAAGACTGCTGATCGCTCGGCTCTCAGTCGTCGGTGAGCAGAGAGCCAGTGACTGTTAGGCTTTAGCCCGCTGTCGGCTGTAAATGGGTCACAGGAGTGCTGAACGAACTGCACTCCTGTGACTTTGAGGAGAAGTATAGCCAAATAGCTTTGGCCATACGTCTTTTTTTAAATTGTTTCATTGTAAAAAATATTTAATTTACAGAAAACATTTAGTACAGGGTAAATATAAATAAATGGCTAAGCCAGACAAAATAAATTTAGTTTTTTGTAAGGATGCAGGGAAGGGATATGTAAATTGAATAATTTAGTGTAATCTGATCTCTCCTGCTTTTATGTATCTTTTTCATAACCCAGGAAAGCTGTTCTTTGGAGATAATCACCTGATGTTGTATGCTGCAAAAATGAAATATTTATATGTATTTTATAATTACCTGATTTATGGAAAAAAAATAAAAATTTGGTAGGCAACATAAAGGAAACCTATATACAGTATATCAATGAAATGTGAGAAATTCTGGACAGCCACACTCCAAAAAATAGCCTTTATTCTTCAAAAGGAATCAAAAAATACATGCCACAGCAGAACGGACAGAAGAGCTGACACGTTTCACACTATCAAACCGTGCTTAATCATAGCTTGATTAATTACTGTAAAGGAAAGAAGGGATGTTACTAGATGTATTTTTCTGGGTACATTCTGACATCAACTATTTGGGTGTACAGTAACCCTTCTTTACCTTCTCCATAGTTGTGAATTTCTTTCTACTATGATTGATTGATCTATACTTTACAATGACACTTGTTGATTATAACCTTCCTTGACTTTTTCAGAGAACTTGCATCTTCCATTGTTTAACATTAATTTTATAACTGCATTCTGTTTGATGTTTTATGTACTTAATATTAATTATGAAATCTGATATATCTTGTGGCTTTTATGTCAACATAGAAAAACTTGCAATGAATAAAAAAAACTGCCTAATTTTATATCTTTCAAGGTGGAGTTGCCTCCAGTGGATCTAGGTCCAAGTTCTGCCCTGAATCAAACACTGACCCTACTACGGGAAGTTTTGGTTTCTCATGACTCCTCTGTGGTTCCCCTGGATGCACGACAAGCCGACTTTGTCCAGGTAAATAATTTTCTGTTCACATGACTCTATAGCCAAAACTTAAATTTAGTTTTGCAAAGTGTAATGTCCTATGTAAGGGGCAGTGGCTGCTGGTGCTAAAATATTTTAGGGGGGCGCAAACAAATTGAAAAAAAATTTGAACAAAAACCCATCAAACGCAGCCACTTTGCCATCAAACGCAGCCACTTTGCCATCAAACGCAGCCACTTTGCCATCAAACGCAGCCACTTTGCCATCAAACGCAGCCACTGTGCCATCAAACGCAGCCACTGTGCCATCAAACGCAGCCACTGTGCCATCAAACGCAGCCACTGTGCCAAATTCCGCCAGTGTGACAGTGTGCCCAATGCTGCCAGTGTGCCAAATTCCGCCAGTGTGACAGTGTGCCCAATGCTGCCAGTGTGCCAAAAACTGCCAGCGTGACGGTGTGCCCCCTGCCCACCTTCTGCCCCGCACTTACCCTGTCATGTAGGGCAGCGGGTGACGGCAACAAGCGGGTTTTTCATGCGTCTCCTGCACTTCTTCCCCCATTCTCTCCTCCCATCAGGCGTCCAGTAGCGGCGCCTGTTGTTTCAGCCAATTAGGTGACAGGTAACCAGACCTGAGCAACCTGATTGGCTATGAGGCGGGTCAGTGTTAGGGAAGCGATGTATTTGGTTCTCTAACACACCAATGAGTAATCAGCAAACACACAGCAGTGCGCCCGCTGTTTACCCTTTTGGAAGCCTATTAGAGCCCATGGCTCTAATCAGGAAGCCTATTAGAGCCCATGGCTCTAATCAGGAAGCCTATTTAAGCCTATGGCTCTAATCAGGCGTTTCCAAAGAAACCCTGCCACTGTAATTCATATGCCCGGCGCCCGACAAGGGGCCGGGCACATGAATAGGTTGCGACAGCGGCGACCATAGATAAATTAATGCAATGCATGAATCCATCTATGTAAGAGAGCGAGTGACAGGAGGGGGGGGCGGGCTTTATGGACGCACTGCCGCTGGTAAGGGGGTGGGGGTTACTTTAACTTCTGTTCTGTAAACACAACATGAAATGAAGAAAATCCCCAGTCAGTAAGTTGCCTCCACAACAATTGTTCCTATTGGAAGATTTCATCTCCTCTTGACCACTCAAAATTTAAGATTTTCCATCACTTTTAGTCCTATTGACGATGGTCACTAGGACAAATAGAGGGAATTACTCACCCCAGCAGGGACACACACAGCGATAAATAGTTCTAACTCTTCTTTATGCTATTAAAAGCTAAAAAGGAAAAAAAAATGCTCGGGCTTTACAGAAAATGTAGGATTACTGCATCTAGAATGCTCATTCACCATAAACGCAATAGATTTTTGTGCTGAAAGCAGTTTGCTGTGTTCATCAAAACTTTGCTGTATACTGGACAATAAAAAATGTAATATGTAAATGTTAAATGTATTGATGACTGCATTTAGCATTGAGATCTTTTTCATCTTGATGTGTTAATCTTTTCAGATAATTTACTGTGTAACCTATTTCTTACACCACTGTATGTACTGATACCGGGCTGTAAATCATGTGTCTGGCCGGCTGTGGTATCACGTACATGTGAAGAGAACATTGTGCTCAAGTGTAATTGGCAATCAATTGCCTTCTCAGAAATGGTAACATGATGTTCTGCTTTGTGTGTCCTGAACTTCCTTCTAGGTGCTGTCCTGCATCCTGGACCCTCTGCTACAGATGTGTACGGTGTCTGCCAGCAACCTGGGGACAGCTGACATGGCCACATACTTGGTCAATTGCCTTTATGTAATGAAGACAACACTTGCTTTGTTTGAATTTACTGACAAGCGTCTGGAGATGTTGCAGTTTCAGGCAAGTTTAATTTGTTCATTTTTTCCTAGCACAATGACTTGGGTGGAAAAAATTGTGACTCTAGCTAATCTAGCTAAACCTTTTTCAGCAACTTTTGTGAATAGCAAATAATATTTACTGTATTTATGGTCACAGTACTTTATGTAGCCAGAGGATGATACTGGAGTTAAAATCTTATTGCTTTAGATCAGGTGTGTCAAACTCATTTCATCGTGGGCCGCATCAGCATTATGTTTGTCCTCAAAAGGGCCGGTTGTATCTGTAAGATTATATGTCCAGCGCATCCCCTCCCATTACATTAGATGTCAAGAGCCACCCCACCATCAGAAGTTGAGTCCCCTACTCTCCCTAACATCACAGTGCACCCCCTTTCCTTATGCTGCTGCTGGGAAAAAGCTGGATGCATTGCTTGAAAGCAGAACGTAGGGATCTGGAGGAGGACCAGAGGAGGGCTGGAGCTCCCTGCAGCTGCAGGAGAGGGGCAAGGACCACATGAAATGGCCTGGAGTGCCGGATTCGGCCTGTGGGCCTTGTTTTTGACACCTGTGCTTTAGAGCTTCTGGTGTCACCTGAAGCTAATTCTGCTAAATATGAGCTCACTGCATTGGGGGCTTTTCTTGTGCACTCTGCCAAAACACCCCCTCCTTCTGCCCCTAGTACCTAAAAAATCACAGCACGGTGCAGGAATATAGAATCCACACTGTTTCACTTTCAGTTCTTCTGGTATGTAGTTAATTATAGGATTTGTGATTTCAAAGTACTAAAGCGCTGATATAATTAAAATCCAGAACAACCCAAAATTTTAAGATAACTAAATGATATAGCCGCAACCAAAAAATGTGTTCCCACACAAAATGTCATAAAAAGTAATACAATAATGTAAATATTTAGTGCGCTTGATCAACCTTAAAATCAATAAATAAACCTTGTAATGTGCAAGGGAATAAAAAGATCCTGAGTGAATAAAAAAAAAAATCCTTGTGAATAAAATATAAATATATATATATGTGGGTATAAAATTTAGAATAAATATATATATAAAATGCAGTGGTGTGAGTGTTAATTCCGTGAGAGTTTATAAAAACGGGTCTGTGTGTTCAAAACTGCTCTTCAGGTATTGGTTCCTAGAATAAAGATATGTGGTTCCTTGTTACCATGTATCAGGGTGTAAATAAGCTACATCACTTATACCCCATTCACTGAACAATCAGGTTCAATTAGTTGGCTGGGTGCACTCGATTAATCAATCAAGTAGCTCTTCCTCCCCAGTAATCAACTAATTAATTACCAAAACTACCACCCCAGTGAGGCCCACTGGCAAAAAAATGTATATACAAATATATATATATATATATATATATATATATATATATATATATATATATATATATATATATATATATATATATATATATATATATATATATATACACAATACATATAATCTCTCAGCAGTGCCCAAAAAAGAGGAAATGTAATCAGCAAATCAATTCAATTCTTCAGTCAAATAAATTAATAAATAAATAATTTAATTTGTGAATCAAATAAATAAAGGAAGGAAGAAAGAAACCACTTTCCTTTTTAAACTTGTTCTGTATTGCAGAAATCCTGGATCTTTCTTCTTTCTCTGTTTTCCGTTGACCTATAAAGAGAAAAAGAACATTGCGCAGCGCTCTATGCTTTGTGTCAAGTGAGTGTGTAATCAGCCTTACTCACATGCACGTCACTAGGCTCCTCCTCCCGACGCGTTGCGTCGCTGTCACGTGACTTTATCCCTTGATAAAGTCACATGACGCAACGTGTCGGGAGGAGGAGCCTAGTATTGTCACCATGTATGACACGGATTAGCCGAGCTGATACGAAGTGAGGAGAAGCAGGGCATACAGCCCTTCAGAAGCCTGACTGTGTAATATAGCTACCGCGATTTAAACAGCGCTGGGTGCATGTGAGTAAGGCTGATTACACACTCACTTGACACATAGCATAGAGCGCTGCGCAATGGCTATTTGTTCTTTTTCTCTTTATATGTGAACGGAAAACTGAGAGAAAGCTGAAAGATCCAGGATTTCTGCAATACAGAACAAGTTTAAAAGGAAAGTGGTTTCTTTCTTCCTTCCTTTATTTATTTGATTCAAGAATTGAATTATTTATTTATTAATTTATTTGACTGAAGAATTGAATTGAATTGATTTGCTGGTTACATTTCCTCTTTTTTGGGCACTGCTGAGAGAATATATTTATTGTGTATGTGTGTGTGTATATATATATATATATATATATATATATATATATATATATATATATATATATATATATATATATAATTTTTTTTGCCAGTGGACCTCACTGGGGTGGTAGTTTTGGTAATTAATTAATTTAGTTGATTACTGGGGAGGAAGAGCTACTTGATTGATTAATCAAGTGCACCCGGCCAACTAATTGAACCTGATTGTTCAGTGAATGGGGTATAAGTGATGTAGCTTATTTACACCCTGATACATGGTAACAAGGAACCACATATCTTTATTCTAGGAACCAATACCTGAAGAGCAGTTTTAAACACACAGACCAGTTTTTATAAACTCTCACGGAATTAACACTCACACCACTGCATTTTATATATATATATATATATATATATATATATATATATATATATATATAATATATTTATATTTATTCTTAATTTTATTCACAAGGATTTTTTTTTTTTTATTCGCTTGCACATTACAAGGTTTATTTATTGATTTTAAGGTTGATCAAGCGCAATAAATATTTACATTATTGTATTACTTTTTATAATTATAGGATTTAAATACAAATTTTTGTTTCAGTAAAATAACATTATATTTATTGAAGTAAAGGGTAGTATGTTATTTTTGCCCGCACTTCTGTTTAAATTTGCAATTTTAACACACCGATTAACAAATTTAAAGTGTAATTCCAGGCTATACCTAACTAATCTTAAACATATTCCCTCCCCCTTTCTTACACCAATGCTAACCTGTGTAAAATAGATGTAAATACTTAAAAAAATTAATTACTGAGCTTACCACAAAGTATTATAAACGTACAGCAGCTGACACTACAATGTGACAAAATTGTATGAGTAAATAAAGTAAAAAGTGCAGTGCTAATTAAAATCAGTAAGTATACCATATGTTATATTGTATGAACATCAGTATGTTTATACTGAGGAGCAATGTGTATGGCCCCTTTCACACGGGGCGGATCCGTAATGATCCGCCCCGTGAAGATCCGCTGCTCAACAGGGATCGCACAGCTGTTCCCCGCTGAGCCGGCTGATGACATGGCGGTCCCTGCACACTGTGCAGGGACCGCCCTTTCAGTTCTCTGCTCTCCTCTATGGGGGATCGGATGAACACGGACCGTCTGTCCGTGTTCATCCGATCCGCTCTGCAGACGGATAAAAAAATAGGGTTTTCCTCCGTCTGCAGAATCGGACAATTGCGGAGGCGGACAATAGCGGGTGTCAGCGGATGCTCATCCGCTGACACCCGCTATCCCATAGACATGCATGTATGTCCGTTTTTCATCCAAAAACGGATGGATGAAAAACGGACATATGGTCCGCATGTGTGAAAGAGCCCTAAAGCAAATATAAAATGATGCAAAGATTGTGGCATTGATTTTGATCCTGAAGCCACATGACGTCTTGCCATATGAACTGCTTGAACCCTGCACTTTTTTCAGTATTTACATTCAGGCAGTTAAAAGGACAGCAACTTCGGGTGACCTTCTGGCGGTAGATGAATAGTTAGACACAAACTATGCATAAATAAACAAGGGAAAACCTTGCAGATCTTTATAATTTAAGGCCTAAATCTTGAGATTATTGCCTAAATCCATGGTTCTCTAAGAGGCTAATTTCCTTTGCTGTAATGAAAAGCCCTTTTAAGAAAAAGCTGCACAGATTGAATACTATGACAGCAAGAAACTTTACAGATTTGTTTTCCTTTGTTTCATCAAGATTGAAGCCCACCTGGACACACTGATCAATGAGCAGGCCTCATTTGTATTGACCAGAGCTGGATTAAGTCAGATCTACAACTGTGTTCAACAGCATAAGTCGGAGCAGGTGAGGAATGGTACTTCTAAAGCTAAAACTGAGCAATGAGTGATAGAATGAACATGCAATAACCCCAGATGATTAGAGTGAAGAACTGTCTGGCCACCATTGTTTGTAAGAAATGTAAACAAAAAATGGGGTATAGCTCAGAGTGTTAAAACAGCAGTCCATAATGTTGTATAAAAGTACTCTGTGTTTAATTATCAAGAGATTCTACTTGGAATGGGTAAAGTAGAAAATATATATATATTTTTTTAATGAAAACATTCTGAAGCCACAAGTTAAAAATTGTGCATGCGTGCAGACCTGCAAAACTTCTCATCAAGTGAAATATATAACACCAACATGCCAGGGAAAAAAAAAAACTGGATCACCGAGTTGGAAAAAGGATCAGCCCCTTTGGCTACTTTCACACTGGGGCGTTGGGGGCGCTGGCGGTAAAGCGGCGCTATATTTAGCGTCGTTTTAGCGGCGCATTTCGGCCGCTAGCGGGGTGGTTTTACCCCCCGTGAGCGGCCGAAAAAGGGTTAATACCGCCCGCAAACCGCCGCTGCAGCGGCGTTTTGTGGGCGGGTTCGGAGCGCTACCCCATTGTTTTCCATTGGCATGGGCGCTATAGGAGCGGTAAATATACCGCTCCTACAGCGAGCCAAAGATGCGGCTTGCAGGACATTTACCAGCGTCCTGCAAGCGCACCGCTTCAGTGTGAAAGCCCTCGGGCTTTTACACTGAAGACACAGCAACAGCTGTTTCGGGTCGGTTTGCAGGCGCTATTTTTAGCGCAATAACGCCTGCAAACCGCCCCAGTGTGAAAGGGGCCCACACTGGGGCGGGAGCCGCGGTGACGGTAAAGCAGCGCTATATTTAGCGCTGCTTTACCGTCATTTTAACCGCGGTATTCGGCCGCTCGCGGTGCGGTTTTACCCCCCGCGAGCGGCCGAAAAAGGGTTAAAGACCCCAGCAGACCCCCCGCGGCGCTTTGCGGCGGTATTGCTGCGGTTTTACCGCGGTTTCCCATTCAAATCAATGTGAAGGAGCGGTATAGGAGCGGTGAACACACCGCTCCTATACCGCTCCAAAGATGCTGCTAGCAGGACTTTTTTTGCCGTCCTGCTAGCGCACCGCTAGCAGGATGGCGGGCTTTCACACTGGAGTGAATGGGGCAGGATTTTTTCAGGCGGTATACAGGCGCTATTTTTAGCGCTGTACCGCCTGAAAAACGCCCCAGTGTGAAAGGGGCCTAAATGTCAGTATTTTTTTGGACCACCTTTTGCTTTAATTACAGCCTTTAGTCTGTTGGGAGATGTCTCTACTAACTTTGCACATATAGACTCCTTTATCCACTTTCAGACCGGACCACTTTTTGCGATTCGGCACTGCGTTGGTTTAACTGACAATTGCACGGTCTTGCGTTGTGACTCCCAAACAAAATTTACGTCCTTTTTTTCCCCACAAATAGAGCTTTCTTTTGGTGGTATTTGATCACCCCTGCGGTTTTTATTTTTTGCGCTATAAACAAAAAAAGAGCAACAATTTTGAAAAAAAAAAAAAGCATTATTTTTTATTTTTTGCTTTGATAAATATCCCCTAAAAATGTATAAAAAAACTTTTTTTTTTCCTCAGTTTAGGCCGATACGTATTCTTCTACATATTTTTGGTAAAAAAATTGCAATAAGCGATTATTGATTGGTTTCTGCAAAAGTTATAGCATTTACAAAATAGGGGATAGTTTTATGGCATCTTTATTAATAATTAATTTTTACTAGTAATGGCGGCGATCAGCGATTTTTTTTTATTGTGACTGAAACATTATGGCGGACACATCGGACATTTTTGGGACCATTGTCATTTATACAGCAATCAGTGCTATACAAATGCACTGATTCCTGTGTAAATGACACTGCCACCTAGTGGTTAACCCCTTTACTGCCAGTGTGTCCTAGGGGCGTGTTGCTAACTTTGGGGGGCGGGGCTGTGTTGTAGACATCACTGATCTTTGCTCCAATCACAGGGAGCAGAGATCAGTGTCACTGTTGCTAGGCAGAACGGGGAGATGCTTGTTTAGTTTAGCATCTCCCCATTCTTCCTCCCCGTGAAACAATCACGGGTATCCCCGCGGCGATAGAGTCCGCGGGACCCGCAATCGGACTGACGGAGGTCGCGACCGGTGCGCTCGTGATGGCACGCCGGCAAATTTAAAGGGACTTACCTGTACGCCCTTATGCCTGTCCGTGCCATTCTGCCGACGTACATAATCATGTGCCGGTCGGGAAGTGGTTAACCACTGTGTGGTCATTCCGCAAACAGTCCCCATCAAATTTAACTGAACTTGAGCAGTTCTGATAAAAAGAGCGGGCAAATATTGCAAAGTCTAGATGTGCAAAGTAAGTAGAGACATATCCGAACAGACCAAGGGCCAGTTCACACCCCATGCAGTCCAGTGTGTTTTTTTGCATCAAAAACGCATGGAAAGTAGGTTAAAGGGTTTTCAATGGGATAGTTCACACCAGTGCTTGCAGTTCCAGTGCGTTCCAGTTCAGAAAAAATAGAACATACTGCATTTTTCCTGCACTGGACTGTACTGGACCGCTGTAAAATGCATCAAAAATGCACCTAAACGCACTGGAACCCCACATTTCCTAGGTTAAAAAATAAAGAGGGGGGTGTGCACTGGATTGAATCAAAAACACACCAAAAACAAAAAACGCATGAAAAACACACTGGCCTGCATCTGGAACCCGTCAAAAACGTACATGCAGAAAAGCATCTGAACGCATCTGGACTGCGTTTTTATGGTGTAAACTGGCCCTAAAAGCTGTAATTAAAGTGGTTCTAAAGGCAGAAGGTTTTTTATCTTAGTGCTAGTTCACACCAGATGCAGTTCTGTGTGCTTTTTTTTCTGCACTAAATGTATTCTATGCATTAAAATAAAAAACCTGTGTGCAGCAGCCCCCTCAGCCTCCCTAATACTTAACTGAGCCCATCTCGATCCAGCGATGTTGCAGGAGAGCCTCAGCTGTCTGCGACTCTCCTCCGGATTGGCTGAGACATTGTCTCCCACGGCTGTCAATCAAAGTCAGTGGGCCAGAGAGGGGTCGGATCCAGCTGCGGCTCTGCCAGGAGTGCCGGTGAGGGACCTGAGAAGAGGAGGATCTGGGCTGCTCTGTGCAAAACCATTACAGAGAGGCAGGTAAGTATAACATGTTTGTTATTTTTAAACCAGAAAAAAAAAAAAGCAAGACTTTAATATCACTTTAAAGCAAAAGGTGGTTCAATATTCAATTCAATATTTACACAAGGGGGTGATCCTTTTTCCAACTCAGTGATTCTGTTTTTTATTTATTTATTTATTTATTTTTTCTGACATGTTGGTGTCCATATCTTCTTTCACTTGGAATCTTATAAGTTGCGCTAGTAAATACAGCTGGATAAAACAAAAACGGTGTCTGTCTTCATTTCAGGCTGTAAAGCAACAGAATGTTATGATTTTAAGGGGGGGGGGTTTCTTTTATATACCCGATGTATGTATGGATGGAAGGAATAACTTTGCATTTTCCCATAGAGCTAAAAGGTAATAATGCCTGAACCTGTGAATATCTGTGTTAAAATGCCATGCTGGTCGTACCACATAGGAAAAAATACATATCAGTAATCGTGATCTTATCGTTTCAAACTACCCTTGACCTGTGAGTGATCATTTCTTTTGACAATGAAAGAGATCACTTTGGTCAGATTTAATTAGAACTTGTCAGGATTATTATTATTATTATTTTTTTTAATCACTTGCCGACCGGTTCATGCCAATATATGTTGGCAAAAGGGCACGTACAGGCAGATTAACGTACCTGTACGTTGCCCTTTAAGAAGCGGTTTGCGGGCGTGTGATTGTGACTCGATGTCCGCGGGGATACCCGTGATCGTCTCACGGAGAGAAAGAACGGGGAAATGCTGATGTAAACAAGCATTTCCCTGTTCTGCCTAGTGAGGGGACACTGATCACAGCTCCCTGTAATCAGAGCGGTGATCAGTGTCGTGTCACACATAGCCCCTGCCCCCCACCGTTAGAATCACTCCCTAGGACACACTTAACCCCTACAGCCCCACTAAGTGGTTAACCCCTTCACTGCCAGTCACATTTACACAGTAATCAATGCATTTTTAATTGCACTGATCGCTGTATAAATGTGAATGGTCCCAAAATCGCGACAAAATTGTCCGATTTGTCCGCCATAATGTCGCAGCCACTATAAAAATCGCTGATCGCGGCCATTACTAGTAAAACAAAAAATTATTAATAAAAATGCCATAAAACTATCCCCTATTTTGTAGACGCTATAACTTTTGCGCAAACCAATCAATAAACCCTTATTGCAATTTTTTTTTACCAAAAATATGTAGAAGAATATGATTCGGCCTAAACTGAGGATAATTTTTTTTTATATTTTTTGGGGGATATTTATTATAGCAAAAAGTATTTTTTGGTTTATAGCGCAAAAAATTAAAACCGCAGAGGTGATCAAATACCACCAAAAGAAATCTCTATGGGGAAAAAAGGACGTCAATTTTGTTTGGGAGCCACGTCGCACGTCTGCGCAATTGTCAGTTAAAGCGACACAGTGCCGAATCGAAGAAGTGCTCTGGTCTTTGGGCAGCCAAATGGTCCGGGGCTTAAGTGGTTAAGAAAACAATCATTTATTGTTGGAACTGCCCATTTAGTGTCATTGATTTCTAATATATAAGTTAAGGTGTGTGTGTGTGTGTATATATATATATATATATATATATATATATATATATATATATATATATATATATATATATATATATATATATATATATATATATAATTTTTATTTTTTTTTATTTTTTCATCTGAGTGTATGCCAAGCCATCAGTCCATCAAAAAGTGGTGTCTCTCGCCCACTGACTTCTATCTCTTGGGAAGGGGGTGCCAACATACATGCCTTGCAATCTCTTTCATTTTCCATGATATGAAATTAATTGAAACTAACTGGGAGAGCAGAACCATTTTGTCATTACCATGGCTAGTGTACAAGCTGGGGAACTGTTGCCAGAGACCTCATTGTGTAATAAATCTTCGTGTGATTTTATATCTCAAGCATCTACCAAAACGAAACTGTCAGCTTGAGATGAACCGATCTCAAATTGAACAATCAAATAAAACCTCTTCAATTGTAATTTCATTCAAGTGGAGACCTTGTGTATTAACTTGTCTACAGTTTGTAATTTGCAGCCCTTTATTACCGTATATACCCGAATATAAGCCGAGGCACCTAATTTTACCACAAAAAACTGGGAAAACGTATTGACTCGAGTATAAGCCTAGGGTGAGAAATGCGCAGCTACTGTAAGTGGAAAAGAGGGTCAACAGTGCCCATTTGCAGCCTCACTGTGCCCATTTACATGCCTCACTGTGCCCATTTGCAGCCATAGGTCCCCCGAACTTCAAACTTGGTAGTTAAGGGTTCCTAGATGCCCCCTAGCTGCAGCCACAATTTGGGGTCTCTGGACCCAAAGGGCCCCGAAATGACATTGCTGCAGATGGACACAGTTGACTGACTTTGGGGCCCTGTATCTCGGGCCACTTAATGCTAGGAACTAGGGTTCCTAGCACTAAGTGGCCCCAAGATACGGGGCCCCAAAGTCGGGTCGGAAAATGTCATTTTCTGCTGCAGAAAAGTGCTTGGCTCGAGTATAAGGTGAGGGGGGCACTTTCAGCACAACAAAAATGTGCTGAAAAACTCGGCGTATCCTCGAGTATATACGGTAATTGTTCAACAGAACAATGTAATATTTTGGTGATCTACAAAAAGACAAAATAGTAATTGTATCTATACAGTTATTAAGGTAAACCATTATGGTTTTTGGTTAGTTTTATTTTGCTTTAGTTTAGTTCATTTAAAGGTTGTTGTATAACCTATATAAAGAATTGTGTTTCTTATTACAGGGACCACTGGCCAACCTCCCTAACATGGACTCTGTGTCACTGAAGGCTGCAATGGTATACATATTAACTGACTCGTAAAATACTTTAATTTCTGGTTTTATATATGAATACATCTGCTCTCTGATCCTAATGATTGTATACCCTTGCCTGTGTTTGACATTATTTTTTGCTGCAGCCTCTCCTTACAAGACAAAACAGATATCAGGGCCCTAACTATTCCAATATGGCTGCCTCCACACCGGGTGTAGAATGAGACATGTTAAGTCATTACTAGGGGGAAAAAAAATTGGCTGCAGGGCGTACCCAGGTTGATATTGATGAAAGATTCCCTGCCCACAACTTTTTATTTTTATTTTTTTGCCACAGCTTCTCATGTCCAGCTCCTCCTTAATTGTTGATGAAAGACAACAATTTGGAGCTAAAGCCATAACTTTTATTGAATGAATAAAAATAATTTAAATAAACTTTTGAAATACGCCATGATTCTTTGTCAGGAAATGGGCTTAATTCACAAAGCTGTGGGGTTGATTTACTAAAACTGGAGAGTGCAAAATCTGGTGCAGCTCTGCATAGCAAACCATCCACTTCTACTTTTTTTGTCAGTTTTATTAACAAGCTAGATTTAGAAGCTGATTGGCTACCATGCATCGCTGCACCAGATTTTGCACGCTCCAATTTTATCAAATCAACCCCTGTAATACAAGAATATGGTTCCGTATTTTCAATCATGTGACTGTCAATGTCAAATCTCATTGGATTTAGCTGAAAATAAGTGCCACTTTCTTAAAAATAAGGGCCATATCATACTGGGGATCCTGTTGCTGGCAAGAACCCACTACTGGCAGGATTGCTCTGGAGGGCATAGCAAGGGGTGAAACCACTCACTTCCTTGCACGCATCTCACCCTTGCCAGCTAGGGGAGCAAGGAATCGCTCCCTTGCTGGGGAGGTTTTGCAACATTTTCAGCAGCAATGGCACATCACCTAAAAGGCAGGTACTGTATGTGTTATCCCTGCATTTTCTAGCAATCCTGTTGCTGGCGATTTTTTACTAGAGACAAAATCGCTAATGTGACGTGGGCCTAAGGATTAATATCTTGGTGTGTTTGCTTTGAACTGTTTGAGCTGTTTGTATTTTGAAAGCATAGATTTTCATTTGAGTTATAGCCCATCTCTTGGCAAAACAACCGTACTATCTTTCCCATCTCACCCACCTATACTCATTTACACATTACGTTTTCATCTTTAGCTAACTTTACTCCTAATTATTGTGTCTTTATGTTATACAATGTTTTTTTTGCAGCCAGCGCTCTTTCGAGCACTAAATCGTAGTCCAATGAGCGATAGTGGTCGCGCCACAATAAAATGACAATGTGGATATTTGCCAGCACACCATGGATCAACAGGTAGCATTCAAACAAATTTTTATTAAAGCATGATTACATCACAGAGCAGGTAATGCAACGTTTCTGAGTCACGCTGGACCCCTTCGCCAGGCATGTCATCACATGCCTGATGAAGGGGTCCTGAGTGACTCCGAAACGTTGCACTACCTGCTCTGTGTTGTGATCATGCCTCAATAAAAATGTGCTTGGATGCTACCTGTTGATCCATGGTGTACTGGCAAATATTCACATTGTGACTTTCTGAACCAGTTTCCAGCTGGTGGTTGCTGCAGCACCCAAATCTTCTAGAGCTTCATCCAGGAACGCGTGTGTGATGGGGATATGGAGTAATTCAATAAAATGACAGGGATTCTTACACTTCTGTTGCCATCACAGCTGTAGCCTTTTAGTGACATCAACAATTCTCCACCACAACTCTTCACCTCTACACCCATCTTTAAGGCCGCTTCCACATGGGCTACTGAAGGGCTATAAAACAGCCGGCTGAGCCTGTATACTTATTTTCTGGCCGCTCTGGTAAAGTCATGTGAACTGGCTTCCTTGTGTCAGCCAGCGGTGAGAAAGCAGGGGCATTTACTGAATGCAGTTGGCCTGTGTGCAAGGTCATGAAAAATCTTCAAGAATTGGGTATGGTTTTACTCCTAATTACTGTACCACAACTGGCAGTCTCACAGCCACACACAAACCTCAGGACAAAGGATCATTTTGAAAATTGGAAAAAAAATTTTTACATATGCTGTTCTGCACACAAAAAGTTATTGTTTTGCCTGACCAGTAAAACCAGCAAATGTTGAGATACTAAACATTTTGATCAGGGCTATGTAACATACAACACATTTGGGAGTCAGAATTTTTTTTAGTCTCCATGATATTTTTTTTTTTTTGGGGGGGGGGGGGGGGTTGCTTAGATGAAACGTCAGACGCCTGACTGATGTCTCTTGTCTTAATACATAAGTCCATTCTCTTTCACTGGAGCCAGAGCTGCACTTCAGATGAATGAATAGATGTCTCTCTGTACAGAGGTTTCCTATTCATTGACAAACTGAAGTATATTAAACACAGTTCGCCCTTACGGCCTGCATAGTAAACCTAGTTTACTATGCTCTCTCCTCTCCCCTACAGCTGGCACTGGCTGACACATGGGAGTTCAGGTGGCCAGACTGGACAGGCTGAAAATGGGTAAGTATGCAGATCTTTCATACACAGATTGGTCAGAATAGGTGTTAGGAGGGGGAAGGGAGAATTTTTAAGAATAGTTATGCTTTAGCTGTAATTCTAGTTTAAACTAGTTTAAAGTGATTGTAAAGTCTCAAGGTTTTTTCCACCTTAATGCATTCTTTGCTGCAGCTCCCCCCAGAGCCCCCCCCCCCTTTTTCTTTACCTGAGCCCACCTGATCTCATCGGCTCCAGACGCTTTTTCTGTCCTCATTGGCTCCTGCTGCTGTCAATAAAATCCAGTGACACGGGAGCAGGGGGTGGGGCCGAGACCCACTGTCTATGTCAATAAATGCAGCAGCGGGACTCAGGAATGCACCCGCACGGGTACCCCCAGGGAAAGCAGATTTCTGTGGGGGCACCCAATGAAAGAGAGGAGCCAGGAGCGCTGGTGGGGCACCCCAAAAGAAGAGGATTGGGGCTGCTCTGTGCAAAACCCTTGCACAGAGCAGGTAAGTATAACATGTTTGTTATTTTTATTTAAAAATAAATGAACCTTTACAATCGCTTTACGTTTTTGTCCAATTTCACTGTGTTCTTTTGTTAATACTGAATAGTTGTATTATTTTAATACAAAAGAACAGATTTGGGGACACAACAGAGAATTCCTGATTAGGGATGTTTAGAATTTTTTTTTTTTGTAAATATTCTTTTAATATTCTATAACTCCAGCTGAACTGTATACTGGCCGATTTAGCCAAGCGCATCTTTGGCTTACCGCTGGATGTGTTTTATAACCACTGCAAAATTATATGTTTGGTGTTTGTAAAAGTAGGTTACAAATTCTGCCATTGTATAACAGTAGTGTTTATTACTGTACCTAGAATGTACCCTTTCTGTCCACTTTAATTCAGCAAGCCTGGCTTTTAACTTTTGAATCCAATGGAGTAGTAAATAGCTGTGGATTAGTCTTACCTTAGACCTGTTTAATGCTATAAATGGTACTAGCAAAATGGGGTCATTTGTTGAACAGAAGTGAATTTCCAAGTGTGGTAAATACAACTTCTTATATTCATATAGTAAATATAAGAGCAAAATGTCCACAGTGCTTTAAAAAGATTTTAACTCTGCAATGCTATTTTTACACTAGCATGCTTTTTATGCCCACGTTTGGTTTCTCTGTCTGGACTGTGTTTTTACATTCTAGGACTACATGAGCAATTTTAAAATCTTGCTACTGAGAACTGTTAAAAATGAGTCAAAAAAAAATTACGGAGTGCATGTGAAAGAGTTAGAAGCCATGTCACATTTTTATTTCCCTCTTTGTCCCAGTTGGGGTGAGGCACCCTTTCTATTTGTCCAGTGAACATTGTTACCAGGACAGAAAGTGATAGGAAATTCGCAAGTAGCAATAGAGGGTAAATCTTCCAATTAGGATACTAGTCCAGGTGGGGAAGGAGGAACAATTACTGTTTTCTTTCCAAAAACACCCCAACATAACCCAGACAGCAAAAGACTGACAGAAGTTCCATCCTTGTGACATGCCAATGCACAACGCATCAGCATATATGTACAGATTGGAGCCCACAGGGAGCGCAAGGCATCATGAGATATCCACGTTATCATAGGGAGACATGCAGAAAGCTTGAGTGTCTAAGAGAAAGCATGTCAGCTAATAAAGCTATAAAGTTGTACTGGGGTACAATAAAAAAAATAAATAAAATCAACATGCCTACTATTAATGATGGGCTTGGGCATGTTTGGATCGAAGCCGTCGCTGCACCACACCAGTCATAGGCAGTGAGGCATTTCCCGGCCCACAGCTGCACATACACACATCATCTATGATTGGCGGTGTGCAGTGCTGACTTTCTGGTGGGTTCGGTACCTACTATGAATGTTACCTAATGCACAAGGGTATGTTTATGAATGAATGAATGATTTGTATAGCGCTGCAAATGCGAACTGAATCGCCTCAAGGCGCTTGGTCTGTCCAGTGTTGTTTAGAAGAGGAGAGTCTTGAGTTTTTTTCTGAAGGCCCGATGGTTTTCTTCCATGCGAATGTTGGTGGGTAGAGCGTTCCATAGCCGAGGTCTTTGGACTGTGTTTACAGGAAGGTTTATTAATACTTTAAATTACTCAGTAGCAGGAGATTAAAATTGCCCTAAAAGCGCTAATCAAGAGCTGTATGTAATCAGTTTACATTACACAGCACCTATTTGTATACAATCTAAGCAATTGTCTCACTGGTCCAAATGCTTATTTTACGGTCCATACACCACACTGTTGTTTTTCAGTCTTGGACAATACCTGACATACATGGCACAGTGCCTTCTGTGTGTTTGTCTTTCACATTTAGGAGCAGATACAGAAATGTTTACTCATGTGGTGCAGATAAATCCCTAACATCTTTAAAGCCCCATTCCAGCCTGCTGTTAAATGTACCCATGCAGTAATCCCTTCCCCACCCCCAAACCCCCTTGGATGGGTTAAATGCTCACTGGGCTAGGAGGAAACTAAGAAATGCAAGTAAATATCTTATTCATTGCTCCCATAAGCTTCTTCTCTTGGTGTGACCGGTCCCCCAAAACCTGCTTCTTTTTGTTGCCCACCCGGGTGCAGCTCTCTGACATCATATACAATGCAGGACCAGTCAGCCTGCATTATACAAGAGGACAGAGAGACACTAACGTACAACACTTTGCTACTGGAAAACAAATCAGATTAAACCTATGACACTGTCTTCAAGGAGATTGGATGGTCCAGTTTCCTCCTTCAGCTGAAAAAATATTGAAATGTTATTTGGATTCTGTGACTGTAAGCTCCAGTGGAAGGTGGACGTTTTGATATAATAGTTCCATCTTCTGTGGAGTGATGTTGCGTAATCTATCAGGTCCTGAAGAATTTGTCAGTATTAAAGGCTAAGTTGACCTTCTAAACATATTTAGGGTGTAACAAGTAACCTTTTCAGCACCCCCACCTCAAACCCCTCATCCCTCTTTACCTGTGACAGTGGGTGGGGAAGCTCTTCTCATCCTTCAAAGCTGCATCATTCATTGGAAGAGCCCCATCTGCCAGTGGCAGTTGGCTTTTTCAGTGAATTACGAGCACGCTGATCAGTGTTCTCGTTGTTCATAGAAACTTCCTGTCGCTCAGTAACTGTCTGCCCGTACGGAGACAAGGCCAGAGAGCTGTCAGCAGTGCTTAAATATATGAATGTGGTAAGAATCAGATTTGTTGCTATTAGCAGAATCACACATATGCATGTTTTGTTGTGTTTGTGTTTCTTTTTAATAAGCCAGAACTAGGTTTATACGGTAAAAAAAATTGGGCAGGATTTTCTGTATGCAGAGCTCTCCTATTTAACTGGTCATGAAGGGTTACGTGTAAATGAGGTTCTGCCATCAATTATAATTGCTTTGTTATTAATGACTTTAGGTGCAGTTTGATCGTTACCTGGCGGCTCCAGATAATCTACAGATGCCACAGCTGAATTTCTTCCTTAGCGCCACTGTGAAGTAAGTAACATTACTGTAACCTTTTCAAACTTTTATCATTGCATCATTTGCAGCGATTTTCTCCTTGTAGAAGAGGCAGAACTTGAAATATGCTTTTCTTTAGCGTTCAGTCCAAGACAATAGGTTGTTGCTGCTTCCTAAAGGAGATAGGACACTAACAAACAGATCTGTTAGTCATCCAGATATAATCCCTCCCACTCCCATCATGTTCTTTTTGTTATTTTATTTTTCTTTGCTACTTTCTTAGGATATTCAGAGAATCGGAGAGAAGCAAAACCTTTTCTACAAGATGACTTCTACCATCTTATTTACTGCAGAGCCAGAGGGCTCATAGTGCGGTTTTCTGGATCAGTTGGTCCTGGCAAAAGTCTGGGAGGCTGTTTCTGGTTTCCATCATGCCAAGGATGCAGGGCTTTCTTGTAACATGTCCTTAGGGCATTGGGCTGTACTGCGGGCACTCTCCAGTACACCTAGTGTAGAGTGTGAGTCGGTTGCAGAGAACTTTACAGGTCCAGGGCCGAGATACACCCACTTTTTAGGAAGTATGCCCACTGGAGGAGGTAAAGACTGTCTAGATGTGGCATGTTCCCCTTGATTCTGTCTGGCAACTTGTCTGCATTGTGAGGGCCACAGGGCATCTTCTAAACCACCACTGCAGTAAGTTAAGGGCCTTTTCGTTTAACGTAGCCTGGTGCATGCTTGGTACTGGTAATTGGTGCATCGCTGTTGAAGGTCCTAAAAAAGGGGGCCCATCTCATTCTGTTATTCTTTGGTGCCTAAAAGCTAGGTAGTGCTCCTTTCACAAGGTCCACAATCACACCTGGAAGGCATACTTCGTTTGGTTCGTGCAAGACACAAAATTTCCATCCCAGGGGGTACTTCATGGGGTACCTCATTGGGTGCATCCTAGCCTTTCTCCAGTCTGGCCTGGATCAGCATTTGGTTTTCTGCCTGGATCAACACCCCATGAAAGCCTTTGTATATGGGGTGTTGCTCAAATAATGCCCCCTGTATATCCTGCTGTGACTCTACAGGACCTCAACCTGGTTCGCTGAGGACATCAGAGCATTGAGTCTGTGGAGGAAAGCAACAAAGAGGAGCACAGTATAACAGCAAAAGCTGTTTTTTCTTTGTTTTTTTGTTTTTTACCTTTATTTTGCACCTGCATACGATGTACACTAATCATGTAGTTTCATGAATGTCATCGGTGTCCTATATGCACAGCCTAAAGTAGAGTGAATTTTAACATTCCTCTGTCAAATGTTCTCTTTGTGTTCAACAGGTTCATAGGTTCCTTCTTGCATAAGGTAGTTTTTATCATTCCCCTCAACCAGGAAATCCTTCTTCCATCCCTTTCTTCAGCTTCAGTTCACCCAAAGGAAGTTTCCCTCTCTCAGGAAGACTGATTCTTTTTTTTGTCATTCCAAATTCCACCATTTTTAGGAGATCAGGTGGACGTTTACAGAACTAAAGGTCACATGAGGCATTGCAAGGCTCCTACAGCCACACGTGTGACTCCCAGAGGCATGATGGGACGTATAGTTCTGCAACAGCTGGAGGGCTGAAGTTTGCATACCCCAGCTCTACTAGATTTGTCAGGCCTTTTGGGCTTGCAACATTAAACAACTGTTTCGCAGATTTGCAAGACTTCCACCTGCTCTCTACCAGTTAGACATTTCTGCGTAATTGGATTCTGGCTCCTGGTGTAAGGTCCTTTAGGCAGAGCTTTAAGTTACAGGCAGTCCCCAGCTCTGTTTTCTTGCACCTGTTAACTATTGTTTGCTGTGTTGCCCTCGCTTGGATTGCTTTTCGACTACCCAAAGGTGAAAGGCTTCCTGTGTTTCTCAAAGAAAACCAAAGAGAGCAGGATTGTTGTACTCGCTGTTCTTTTCTTTTCTTGGAGTCCATTGACTTCATAAACCCCTCTGTTTTTATGATCATGTATTTGGTACTACTTTTCCACAGAACTGAGGCATTTTGGTAGTAGGAAGGGTTATCCTGAGCTAGTCTACAGAATTTTTTGCCATTTTCCAATCCTCCTGTAGATGTTAGTATAACTGGAAGGAACGACTTACTGTGTGCTTTCACCGCTTGCTGACTGCCGCACACAGATATACGTTGGCGGAATGGCACAGGCAGGCAAATGGGCCTACCTATATGTCCCTTTAAATTTGCCGCCTATCGGGCGCACGCGTCGCGGGAGAGAGCCCGCGGGTCCCGGGAACTTGATGTTCGCCGGCGGCCCGCGATTGTGCTGTGGAGAGGTAGAACGGGGAGATGTAAACAAGGCGTTTCCCTGTTCTGCCTAGTGCCTCTACTGCGCCCTGTCATCGGGAGCAGTGATCGCTGTCATGTCAGTGGTAGCCCATCCCCCCTACAGTTAGAACACCTCTCTAGGACACACTTAACCCCTTGATCGACCCCTAGTGTTTAACCTCTTCCCTGCCAGTGTCATTTACACAGTAATCAGTGCATTTTTATAGCACTGATTGCTGTATAAATGACAATGGTCCCAAAATAGTGTCAAAAGTGTCCGATGTGTCCACCATAATGTCGCAGTCATGATAAAAATCGCAGATCACCGCCATTACTAATAAAAAAAAAAAATAATAAAAATGTCATAAATCTATCCCCTATTTTGTAGACTCTATAACTTTTGCACAAACCAATCAATATACGCTTATTGCGTTTTTTTTTTTACAAAAAATATGTAGAAGAATACATATCGACCTAAACTGGGAAAGACATTTTTTTTTTTTGTTATATATATATTTTTTGGGGCTATTTATTATAGCAAAAGTTAAATATTGCTTTTTTTTTTTTTTTTTTTTCAAAATTGTTGCTCTTTTTTTTTGTATATAGCGCAAAAAATAAAAACCGCAATCAAACACCACCAAAAGAAAGCTCTATTTGTGGGAACAAAAAGGACGTCTATTTTGTTCGGGTACAATGTCGCGTGCAATTGTCCGATAAAGCGACGCAGTGCTGAATCGCAAAAAATGCTCTGTCAGGAAGGGGGTAAAATCTTCCGGGGCTGAAGTGGTTAATGGATTCCAACTAAATAATTTTACAGTGAATACTTTTTTTTTATTTTACAATGATAATATAGAATGTACTACTTTAATGTACTTTTTCTCTTCACCAGAGCAGCTTGCTTTATAATGGAATGAGTGACCCAGTGTAGCTTAGGTGCAGCGCCAGTAGATGAGCACTTTTATTCTTGCTGTTAATTACTTGAGCTGACTTTTTAAGATTTCATTGCTGTCATCTACCAGTATTATAAGCAGCCTCCAGAAACCTATAGTTACAGCCAAATGACAGTCTGTTCTAACAGGTAAACCACCAGCAATTATTGATGTTACGGAAGTTTACAAGTCCCTTCCTGCCCCTGCACATTCATGGCCAGTGAGGCAGCCCGTTCTAGTCATTTCCTCTTCCCAGCAGCTACAAAAAGTGTAGTTGCTGACTTTTAATAAACAGACACTAACCTGTTCCACGGTCCAGCGATGCGGCCGAATGGGGTGTCGCTCTTCTCCCCCTCCTCTTCGCCGGCGCCTTCATTGCCACTCAGGGCACCCTGCCGTGACAGCTTTCGTCTTCACGGCCGGGCACGCACGGCGCATGCGCGAGTCGCGCTGCGCTCCCGGAGTGGATAGGCGATCTCCTGGGACCTGTCACGTGTCCCAGCAGATCGCCTAGAGGGAGGAGTCGCCTAGGCGGTTCCTGGGTGGAAGGAGGAAGTGGGACAGGAAGTCCCCCTCCTAATGAAGCTGCCACTCCCCCCCCCCCCCCCAAAAAATTACATGCCAAATGTGGCATGTAAGGGGGTGAGGAGTGCTTAAAGCGGAAGTTCCAGATTTAACTCTGCTTTGGTAATAGTAAGCTGTGAAGTGCTTTCCAGGCCCAGAACCATTGTCCAGGCCCAGAACCTCTGCGCTTGCCCGGTCTCAGACTCGCATAGCAGGCTGTTCAGACCAAACATCAGGAGCTCTCAACTTTATTGGTCACTGGGTGCCATTATTTATGGTTTCCTGATAGTTATACCATGAAGTTATGCAAACCTAGGTACTACATGAGCTCTTTCCTGCAATACAGTGTCAAAGAAGCATCTCCCTGCTGCTGCACCTTTTTGCAAAGAGCCACATGAAACTTTGATCTTCAGTCTATTACTGCTACTTGCCTTCAGTGACTTTGGTCAGCTTTGGCCATCTGACATTTCACCTGCTACCAGCTGTCCAGGGTTTGTGAGTATTGGAGGCCTTACTGCGTTCTGTGACCCTTTCCCACTGCAGTCGCAACGTCTCTGATTCTAGACACAGGGGGACAGTCCTCTCAGCTAACTTTATACTAACATCTCTGGGAATGTTTGCAATGCGCCTCTTTATGGTGTAGACTTCTATAGCCTGAGGTCTATCCCATCCTAGGCGTTCTGTATGGCACCATTAGGGGTAGCTGGATTTCATGTACTTTTTTTATCTGAAGTTTTTACCACGACCACACAAGATTTTATGGCACAAATTACCCAGTTATTTTCTGTTTGTGATCAGAGGCCTTAAGCGTGCCGCTGCACCCCCTCTACAACATAGAGCATTTACCCATGGCCTTAATGCCATCTAAGCCATCAGTCGTGGTGACTGATTCTGAGTCGCTCCAAGTCCTTGACTAATGAGCTCATCCCTGACAAGGTGAATGCTACTGCTATTGCTCGCAAGTTACAGGGATTGTTTCAACTCTTATTGATGCAGTGCACACCACTCTGAAATGAGAGGATCGGCTTGTTGCTCTGGTCTTTTAAGACTCCTAAGGCTGCAAAGGCTTTTCCTTTCTTTAAAGAGATTAGAAGCACCCTTGTAGATGGTTTGTTCCCCCTAAGTGCTTGCTGGCTTTGTACCTGTTTTGTGAGGATATTCTTCAGAAGTGGTCCATTGCCAATGCAGATCCAGGCTTAAAGTGGATGTAAACCCAACATATTTTTTTTTTTTTATGTCATAATGTAGAGAATAAGATTTCCTTTTTTGAGACCAGTCTTGCCACACAGATTTACTCGAGGCCTGAGCAATCCTCTTTTATTGTTCAGTAGAGAAATCTTGACAAAGTCTTGAAAACTTTGTCAAAAACGCCCCCTTGCTGCGAATGACAGGTGATTTACATATCTCATGCACTAGCCTGAGACAGGTTATCATCAGATCACTGGATGTTCTACTCTGCCCAGCTCTGACTACATACATGTCCCCTAAATCCCTTGCCTGTCTATAGTCTGCTGACTGTTCACTGCATCCCATGATGAGAAACATCCAGTCAAAACACAGTAAAGCTGGGAGACCTTGAGTGGAGGGGAGGGGGATGTGAATTGTGAACTTTTTTTTTTTGAACTTTTTACGTTTTTGACAAAGTTTTTAAGACTTTGTCAAGATTTCTCTAACTGAACAATAAAAGAGGATTTCTCAGGCCTCTAGTAAATCTGTGTGGCAAGACTGGGCTCAAATGAAAGGAAATTGTATTATCTACATTATGACATAAAAAAAAAAAAAAATGTTGGGTTTATATCCACTTTAACCAGGCATTTGCCACGAAAGGATGCACTTGTATTTAAGGATTCAACCAATAAGCATCCGGAAGCCCTTTCCAGAGCTTTGTTTTTATGGCAAGTCCCACCCTACACCTGATTTTGGCTGTAATTTTCCTTTGTCAAACACTGTCTGACTAGTAAAAAAAAAAAAAAAAAAGAAAATAGATCGAACTACAACTGTATTTCATCACTTGTTTATTGAGTATGTAAAGCAACTGTAATGACTTGCTAGAATTCTCCCCCATCTTATCTTTTGCTTGTGTTTCCAGTCTGAATATGCGTAGGGCACTTGACTAAAGCGCTGGACTGAAGAACCTCTGTCCAAAAAGCATTTGATCTGTATGTCCTTTAAGGGACCACTTCCATTAGGACCGCCTTTTGTTGATCTCAATGATGCTACGTGCAGCAAGATCACCCAGTGTAAGATGTATAGCAGGCGTACTTTTCTGTCTCCACTCCCTCGACTTCAGAGGCAAGGCCTTCAAAGCTTGGCTCCCCATCCACCTGCAAAGTCTGGTGTTCCAAGCCTTCCAAATCCTCAGAAAAGTCTTCCTCTGCATAAAGGTGCACCTCCACTTTCCAGAGTGGAGGGACATCTGTTGACCTTGGACAGCTTGCATCTCAGATGCCAGGGTACAGGAGGTGGTATCCCAGGGCTACAAACTGCAGTTTTGTTCGCTGACCCCGCCTCTTTTTTTTCACTTTTTTTCTTGCTCTCTCTACACTCACTCACATGGTGTTTTTCCTTGTACCCATCACCTCTGTGGAGCAAGTTTCTGAACTAGTGGCCTTATCTTGGAAAGAACCCTTTTTGCTTTTGCATAAGTACAAGGTGATGAGGCCCATGACTTCCTGCTTGCCTAAGGCAGTTTTTTTGCCTTTTACCTCAAGCAGGACATTGTTCTTATGTCCATTTTCCTAGTTCCAGTTTATCAAACAGAATTTTCCTCCCATAACCTGGATGTGGTTAAAACAAGAGTGTACCCCTCACCCACTGCTTCTTTAAGAATGACTGAATTTAAATTTGTTATTCTAAATGGATCCTGGAAGGATGCCATGCCTTCTAATGCCACTATCTCACTTCAGGTAAAAGGTCTTTTTCAGGCAGCGTTTTGAGCTGAATGCAGTTCCCTTCTTTCTGTTATTATTTTGGGCCTGTTTGCAATTGTTTTCTGTGTTGCCCACCCCTCAGTTGGACTGGTTTTGAATGTTGTGAAGGTTTAAGACTTTCTATGTTCCTAAGTGAACAAGAAAGAAAATTGTGTCCCACTGCTATTGGTACTGATTTGCTACAAAACTGAGGCATGCTGGTAGAAGGGGTAATCCTGGGGTGGCCTACATACAGCTTTTTTTTGTACCAGTATACAATTATCCTGTAGGCTTCAGTATAACCCAAAGATTTAATACTTTTTGTGACCCTTAATGGACTCCAAGAAAATAATTTTACAGTTAGTACAAAAATAATTTTTTTGTTTATTTCTGTAGTGTTAAATTTTTTGTGTGACTTTCACGTTTTTTTTAGGCCTGCTCAAGCTTGCTTCAACTACTGTACTAAATGTAGCAGTTTAAAGAGAATGAATCAGAAAATATACAGAAAAAAATTGAAAACCCTTTTAACAAATGGCAAAATTGGCCTCCTTTGGACAGATTTTGTTTCTCATAATTATGTGCCAAAGGTTTGACCGAGAATACTGACAAATATGAGTTACAAAAATTAGCTTAACTGACTTTGCCGTGGTCTTGTTACGCCGCTTCATAAAGTACATCGATACATGTTTTAATTTCTAAAATGAGGTCTATATTCATATATTACATTTAGTTATTATTCTTTATCCATAGAAACTATATTGTCAAAAGTATTGTATTGCCTTTAAACACAGGCATGAAGTGTGAAGTTTGACGCAAAACACTGTCTCACCTCAATAAAATGTCTAATATGTCGAAGACAATGCAAATGTTTGTAGTTGTAAGGTAATTCTGTCCCTTACAAGAGTCCCACATTGCATGTTTACATGAACAACACAGGACCCTTAAAACAGGAAACAATTCTGTGTTCTTTTCCTTTATGATGAAACAAGAATACATCAGTGTTTTTAACTAAACAAAGAGGTGTCACTGACAGTCTTAATTAATACCGTAACTGTTGAAAGTAACATCAAATTATCTACACTATATTGTCACACACATTGCCTTTACACGCACATGAACTTTAATGGCATCCCAGTCTTAGTCCGCAGGGTTCAATATTGAGTTGGCCTTTGCAGCTAACAGCTTCAACTCTTCTGGGAAGGCTGTCCACAAGGTTTAGGAGTGTGTCTATGGGGATTATTTTTTAATTGTACAAAGGAGCAGTGCCAAATTACACTAGAACATTATAAAACTGTGTCCCTTTCCAAATACATCAAATTGTATACACACACAATTAATTAAATTATGAACCAACTGTGACACAGGATCATACGCATATGAATAGAGCATTATAGTTCGTATAGAAATGATACTGACTCAAATAAAAAAAAAAAACTAAATAAAAAGTCCTATGTTGGTACAAGGAAGGAAAAAGAAGAAAATGGCACTGCGCCCATCCAGACGTGACTCGAAATTGTGCACCTCTGTGACTTGTATACACAATTTGTGCAAAGTGCCCGACACCATAGATCCCTATGCGCTTACCAGAGGGTAAAGCATATGTAGCTTTATGATGAACCAATCAGCAAGCTGGTATGGGTGTCCCTGGTTTCTCCCTCTCCCGATCCACAGCCTCCACCAGTTAAGGTTAAAAGGTGTCACACTTCCATCACAGAATAGAGTAATAAAACTTTAGTGGGAACCGATCTGCAAGATGGATGTCCCTGGCTTTCCTCACTCCCGATCCACAGCTCCACCAATTAGGATTGAGGGGTGTTTAAACCTCCGTGTACTCATTGGCATCACATTTAAGAGAGAAGAAAAAAGCCGCCCATAGCATAATTCCGTTTGTACAGATTTATTGAATAAAAGTATATAATGCACTTACATAAAATCTCCTTGTGGAGCGCTTAAAAACAAACTGCCGGCCGGCAAGTACAGGAGCCCGTCCTCCTTGGTTGTAGCGTGGTGGCGTCACTGCGTACCCTCCCAGACTAGTTTCGACAGAAGTGTCATTTTCAATGGGGCTAGCCATTATAGCAGCCATTATTATCAGTGTGTGTATCCCACCTTGAGCAGCAGCCTTTGTAACTGTTAGGGGTCTAAATAGTGAGTAGCGCGGTCTTATTTTTCTTTATAGTGTCTATGGGGATGTTTGACCATTCTTCCAGAAGTTTATTTGTGAGATCAGGCACTGTTGTTAGACAAGAAGGCCTGGCTTGCAGTCTCCTCCCTAATTTATACCAAAAGTGTTCTATTGGGTTGAGCTCAGGACTGTGCAGGCCAGTCAAGTTCCTCCACCCCAAACTCGCTCATCCATGTCTTTTATTGACCTTGCTTAGTGCGTTGGTCCAAATCATTTGGTGGAGGGGGGATTATGGTAAGGGGGGTTGAGCTTGGCCCCTTAGTTCCAGTGAACTAAGCATACCAAGACATTTTGAACAATTTTATGCTCCCAAATTTGTGGGAACAGTTTGGGGATGACTGCTTCTTGTTCCAACATGACTGCACCAGTGCTCAACCGAATATAACATCTTTGGGATGAATTGGAGTGGAAACTGTGAGCCAGGTCTTCTCGTCCAACATTAATGCCTAACCTCACAAATGCGCTTCTGGAAGAATGGTCAAACATTACCATAGACACACTCCTAAACCTTGTGGACAGCCTCAGCAGAAGAGCTGTTATAGCTTCAAAGGGTGGGCCAACTCAATATTGAACCCTGCGGACTAAGAATGGGATGCCATTAAAGTTCATGTGCGTGTAAAGGCAGGCATCCCAATACCTTTGAAAATATAGTGTAGATAATTTGATGTTACTTTTAACAGTTAAGGTATTAATTAGGACTGTCAGTGACACCTCTTTGTTTAGATAAAAACACTGATGTATTCTTGTTTCATCATAAAGGAAAAGAACACAGAATTGTTTCCTGTTTTAAGGGTCCTGTGTTGTTCATGTAAACATGCAATGTGGGACTCTTGTAAGGGACAGAATTACCTTACAACTACAAACATTTGCATTGTCTTCGACATATTAGACCTTTTATTGAGGTGAGACAGTGTTTTGCGTTTTGCACAAATTGTGTATACAAGTCACAGAGGTGCACAATTTCGAGTCACGTCTGGATAGGCGCAGTGCCATTTTCTTCTTTTTCCTTCCTTGTACCAACATAGGACTTTTTAGTTTTTTTTTTATTTGAGTCAGTATCATTTCTATACGAACTATAATGCTCTATTCATATGCGTATGATCCTGTGTCACAGTTGGTTCATAATTTAATTAATTGTGTGTGTATACAATTTGATGTATTTGGAAAGGGACACAGTTTTATAATGTTCTAGTGTAATTTGGCACTGCTCCTTTGTACAATTAAAAAATAATCCCCATAGACACACTCCTAAACCTTGTGGACAGCCTTCCCAGAAGAGTTGAAGCTGTTATCTGCAAAGGCCAACTCAATATTGAACCCTGCGGACTAAGACTGGGATGCCATTAAAGTTCATGTGCGTGTAAAGGCAATGTGTGTGACAATATAGTGTAGATAATTTGATGTTACTTTCAACAGTTACGGTATTAATTAAGACTGTCAGTGACACCTCTTTGTTTAGTTAAAAACACTGATGTATTCTTGTTTCATCATAAAGGAAAAGAACACAGAATTGTTTCCTGTTTTAAGGGTCCTGTGTTGTTCATGTAAACATGCAATGTGGGACTCTGTATGGGACAGAATTACTTTACAACTACAAACATTTGCATTGTCTTAGATATATTAGACCTTTTATTGAGGTGAGGCAGTGTTTTGCGTCAAACTTCCACAAACTTCCAGCTTTATTAAGTCATCTTACAGAGGAAGGTTACATCGACCCAAAGGGCATGCAAGGAAGATTTTTGCATTTACTGTAAGCAATAATGCAGGGCAGCCAGTACAGTTTGACTTATTGTGTCTACAAAGAACATTAGAAAAAATAAATTTGTGTATATGCGATACTTGTGCCAAGTAACATTAATCGTGAAGTCCTTCTGCTATGCTCTTAGTGAGTGTCCTATATTTATTAACTGTCTTCTCTTCAGGTGCAGAGAAAAAAAAAAAAAAGAACATAAGTCGCTTAAAATGTGAAATTCATTGCATTGAAAATATTAGTTTTTTTTTTTTTTTTTAATTGAGTGTTTACTTATATCTGCTTTTTGTCCAGGATATCCCTGTACTTGGCCACATTCATCTTTCCCTCGATTGCAACCAGTGGTCCTGTCCCTGCAGCTGAAAAACACCCCCACAGCATGATGCTGCCACCACTATGCTTCACTGTTGGGACTGTATTGGACAGGTCATGAGCAGTGCCTGGTTTTCTCCACACATACCGCTTAGAATTCAGGCCAAAAAGTTCTATCTTGGTCTCATCAGACCAGAGAATCTTATTTCTCACCATCTTGGAGTCCTTCAGGTGTTTTTTTAGCAAACGCCATGCAGGCTTTCCTGTATCTGGCAATGAGGAGAGGCTTCCGTCGGGCCACTCTGCCATAAAGCCCTGACTGGTGGAGGGCTGCAGTGATGGTTGACTTTCTACAACTTTCTCCCATCTCCCGACTGCATCTCTGGAGCTCAGCCACAGTGATCTTTGGGTTCTTCTTTACCTCTCTTACCAAGGCTCTTATCCCCCAATAGCTCAGTTTGGCCGGACGGCCAGCTCTAGGAAGGGTTCTGGTCCTCCCAAACGTCTTCCATTAAAGGATTATGGAGGCCACTGTGCTCTTAGGAACCTTAAGTGCAGCAGAAATGTTTTTGTAAACTTGGCCAGATCTGTGCCTTGCCACAATTCTGTCTCTGAGCTCTTCAGGCAGTTCCTTTGACCGCATGATTCTCATTTGCTCTGACATGCACTGCGAGCTGTAAGGTCTTATATAGACAGGCGTGTGGCTTTCCTAATCAAGTCCAATCAGTATAATCAAACACAGCTTGACTCAAATGAAGGTGTAGAACCATCTCAAGGATGATCAGCAGAAATGGACAGCACCTGAGTTAAATATATGAGTGTCACAGCAAAGGGTCTGAATACTTAGGACCATGTAATATTTCAGTTTTTCTTTTTTAATAAATCTGCAAAAATGTCAACAATTCTGTGTTTTTCTGTCAATATGGGGTGCTATGTGTACATTAATGAGGGAAAAAAATGAACTTAAATGATTTTAGCAAATGGCTGCAATATAACAAAGAGTGAAAAATTTAAGGGGGTCTGAATACTTTCCGTCCCCACAGTACATCTTGACCCCGTATCTGGCACGCTTGCTGGGAAGATACTGTTTGAATGACAAGCGGCCAGAAAACTTAATCAGGGACTCATCAACACAGACAACTTGATGGGGAGTAAACAAGGCTGCAAAACGTTGGTTGAAGTGGTTTACGAGGGGCCAAATTTTGTAGAGCCCATCAAAGTCTGACGGATGACAGAGTTCATTGTTGTTGAAATGCATGAACCACAAGATCTGCTCGTATCGTGTCCTGGTCATGGAGGCAGAAAACATGGGCATATGGTGAATTGGGTCAGTGGACCAATATGACTGCAACTCACTCGCCTGGATTATTTTTTTTCCCCAACTGTGAGAACTCTCTGCACTTGTTAGAAAGAATCGTGACATGCTGTTTTGAAGATCGAGAAGGGAAAAAGATTGCGATTTTGATTCTTAACGATTAATCGTGCAGCTCTATATACAGCTTAAATCAAGTCACAGATTCAAAGTCCGTCAATAAAGTCTGTTCTTGGTCCCAGTTATTCCACCGTTGGGTGCTGCCATCTTACCTCTCACACAGCAAAGAAAAGTGGAAGACAGGCTATCAGTCACAGACTGTGTATCAATGACACCTCTACCCTTCCTGTGACCATCATGTGTCACTGCTCTCTGCATTCATCTGCAAACAGCTGGGGTGGTGATGAGACCAGGACTTTTCTGTTGTATTTTGACAAAAAAAAAAAAAAAAAAAACGCCTAGATAAGTGTATTTCTGCAATGATCTGGGAAGTGTATGGCTCTGGATAGCCATGTAAATGAGGCATAAGACGCTTCCCGAGGTCATTCAGAATTCATTGATGGGTGCATTTGACCTGCAGTTAACCCCCTTCTGACCTGCATTTTGCCTGCTTCAATCTGTTTTACATTCTGATAGCATTGTATGGTGAGAGAAGCAGTTCCTACGCAAACAAACCCTACGTAGGTCCTGGGTTCTGCGAATATAAGAAGCAGATTAAACACTTTTTTTTATTTATTATGTTTATCTCCATTTTTTGTGGAACAAATGCTACTTGTATTATTTATTTCCTTTTCACTCTGGTACAGCTTTTTCTTGAATTTTACAAAGCTCTGTATTTCATTTATATTTTATTGGCTTCTTTTTGCAATAATTAGTTGTATACAGGATTTCTTTTTCTAACACATTCCCAATGTGCTTTGCCTTAAAGTGAAGGTCGTCATCCTACAGTGAGTCATTGTTACCCAGAAGCTGACATTTTTTTTTGTGACTCGTTACTCTTTCAATGCCTTGACAGTGCTGCACAGCGCCTACGATGCAACGGCCTTCAACTCCTATCTGATAGCAGATAATTACTTGTGTTACCTAAAAATTCTTTCTCATTAGGAAAAGGGATAATATATTCTTTATAGCATTTGAAGAACTCCGGTCTAATGGAAATGAAAATAATGTTTTAAAACATGGAACTGTTAAACATAATAAAATAACACATTTTATCTCTTTGTATTGTAATGTCAGTGTGCCCTCCAGGACCTCATTAAATCCTTTACTATGTGTGTGTGTGGCTACTTTTACAACTAAATCACATTGATTGACAGCACCATTTGACAGGCAAATTTTTGTTTGCATGATTTGAGATTTATATTTGGTTGATTTATATTATGTGATTTAAAGAGCAACTGTGGCCATAATTTAAAATGTAACCGTATATTTGGCAGTATACCTAATTGCACTGTGTATTCCATGAAACTGTCATTGTGCTATATGCAGTGTTATCCTTTCTCCGAGTTATGGTTTTCTTGCCATTTCGTTATTATTTCCTGTCCTGGAAACTGACAACATTTCTCCAAACGTTATGTTATGTGCATGGGGACTGGTTCCCTCACTGCCCCCATGTAGTTCTCAGTGCGTCTTTGCTTACGTAATCTTGTCGGCATGAAGTTTTCTGTGGGCGGGATTATTACAATCCCGCCTTGTTAAGACCATCTGCCCTGTGGTCCCAACAAAGTACAGGAAATGGAGGCTCGGAATCATGGGACATGTTGTTACAGAAACTAGGAGGAAATTAGGTTAGGAAGTTGGCACTAACACTATTACTGTATGTTAAGCCAAACCCTTTTTTCTTTATTTTTCAGTAGAGTAGGAAACGGTTAAGAACTTTTTTACTCCAAATCAAGAGGATTTTTCCTTATAGACAGTTGTCGCCAGAATAGGTGTTCCCATTGGGAGATTCCTCTTCATTTTCTCTTTTTGTGGAAACTCAAAACTTTGGATTTTCCATCACTTCCCCTACTGTAGACAATGGTCAGTAGGACCAACAGTGAGAGGGACCATGCAGGGGACACAGACAGTAAAAAAAATAGACAGAGGATCTAACATGACCACATCCCCTTTAAAACTAGAAAACCATTTGGGCTCTACTTCTCTGGGAGCCTACTGTCTCATGAAAACAAAAAAACACCCATAAAAAAAAAAAATACTAAATGGAAGCCCCCCTCAAAAAAAATTAACAATTTAAAGAAAAAAAAACAAATGGCTCAGATCCCTGCTTACGACCACTTCCAAAGGGCGCTGGTGATATCACTGAGCCTCACTGCTGCCTCTTAAGAGAGCTGGGTACTTAAAATTCCACATTGTGCTAGAGCACCTTATCCCTGGATTTTGATCACCTAGCTCTTCCAACAGTCAGGCGAGGGGAATGGTGATAACACCAGCACCTTCAAGAATTCTTCAGAAGCTTCCAAAGTAACTTATGTACCTATTTTTTATTTATACATTTTGCTTTTTCATATTTTTTATGGTTTCATATTTTTAGCTTTTATTTACTGTATTTTATTTGGGGAACTTCTAAATGAGTGGACCTTGCATTTTCAGGCATGAGCTACTTTAAGAAAAGAGAGCTAATTGGCTTCTTCAAGTGTGCGCTCTTTTGACTGCTTAGTCTAGTCATGGGGAAAGAACCACAACCATTCCTTCTTTAGTATGTTAGTTGTTATGTTGATTAGTGTGCTTTTTACCTGTTAAAGTGTATCTTAAACCAAAACTCTTTTTCAGTTTTGGATAAAGTGGGAAATAGTTAAAAACCTTTTTTGTTTTGAAAATTAGAATTCCCTTTCTAGCTATCCCCAGAAAAGGTATCTCCATTTGACTATTCCCCCTCAGCTGCTGTTCTGGTGACAACTATAAAATGTTGGACTTCCTATCACTTTCTGTCTCAGTGGCAGTTGTTACCAGAACATTTAAATTTGTCTCATGGGGGAAAAAACTGACAGATTCTAATGCCCTGTACACACGACCAGTTTTACCATTGGAATAAACTCTGAAGCTTTTTCCGATGGAATTCCGCTCAAGCTATCTTGCATACACACGGTCACGCCAAAGTCCGACCGTCAAGAACGCGGTGACGTACAACACGTACGACGGGACTAGGAAACAGAAGTTCAATAGCCAGTAGCCAATAGCTTCCATCTCGTACTTGCTTCAGAGCATGCGTCGTTTTTGGTACGTCGGAACAGCATACAGACAAGCAGTTTTCCCAATAGGAATTGGTTCCGTCGGAAAAATATAGAACATGTTCCCTTTCTAGGTCTGTCAGAATTTACAATGTAAAAAGTCCAATGGGGCATACACACAGTCGGATTATACGATGAAAAGCTCCCGTCTGACTTTTTCTGTCTGAAATTCCGCTCGCATTATTCTTCCACTTTCTCACCAAAACTAAAAAAAACAAAAAGAAGAAAAAACATTTAGGCTTTAAATGCAGTTTAAGTAGTCTCTAATATAGCAGAGAAAAAATAGGTGGTCATTCCTATGTCACCTTCTCCAAATATCCACTAACTCGCATTCTGTATTTCTGCTTAACCGGTAATTTATTTTTATATATTTTCTTTTTCAGAGAACAGATAATTAAGCAGTCCACAGAGCTGGTATGCCGAGCTTACGGTGAAATTTACGAGGCTGTTATGAATCCTGCAAATAGTTACAAAGAGCCAACAAGCATTCTACAAAGATCTCCACAACAAGTTCAGAATCTTTTGTCATAAATATGGTTTACTACTTTTATTGGTTATATTGTTTATTTTATAATATCAATAAATCTTAATAATATCAGTTGAATGTAATGTGTGTTTCACATGTTTGCATTTCTTTGTAATCATTTATCCCTCGTTCACACTGAGGGTGGGTTTGAAATCGTGCAAGTTCAGCTGAAATCACGTGACGTCAACTCGAATTTCAGTGCGAGTTCGGGGGGCGATTTAAAAGACATCTGTACAAGTTCATCAACAAATGTCTATTGAAATCACCCCCCAAGTCGCCAAAAGTAGTGAAGGAACTACTTTTGGGAATTGATGCAGCACCGCGCCGATTCGTACAGTGCCGTTGCAGGCAGTAGGCTCCGATTTGGCATGTCAACTTGGTCCAAAGTGAATGGGGCTCTTAGTCTTGGAGCTTACGCCAGGCTTAGTACACTCTCCCTTGTCCCCATGTGATAGCTCCATGGGAGCGGCCATCACCAAGCATTAGTGCTGTCAGTGGGAAGAAGAGGAGTTGCATGCTCACCATACCCAGAAGTACTGGATATTTCTTCTTGCAATGAAACCGAGCAACGAGGGTGGGGGGTGGGGCAAAGGAAAATTAGTGCACAACTAGGAAGGGTGGGAGCAAAGGGTTGCTTTGACCTGCATTGGCAAAGTACAGGTTTTTTAAAGAAAATTCTTATTGAATGGTTACCGTGAAAAGATTTGGGTGTCCAAAAAACGAAATATACATAAATCCTAAACAAAATAAACACTTGCTACCTTTTACAAAAATAACAAAATTGTCTATTAGATTAATCGGAACAAAATAATCTAAGCCACCCACATTTAGGTTGTTTTGGTCTTTTAAATAAAGGTAATTTGTGCTATTTTTGTAACAAATATTGAGTATTTATTTTGACAATGATTTTTGTCTATTAGCCCCCTTTCACACGTGCGGACCGTTCGTCCGTTTTTTCATACATCCGTTTACGGATCAAAACGGACATCAATGCTTCTCTATGGGATAGCGGAGGTTAGCGGATGATCATCCGCTAACGTCCGTTAACATCCGGAACGGACGAAAAACGGATGTTAGCGGACGAACCGTTCACATCCGATCCGCTGACATCCGTTTTTCATCAAAATATGTAGTTTTATATGCATACATTACAAATAACCTATGACCCAAAAACAAGGAATCATGGGAAAAATCCCATAATTCATGAAAAACTGATTGCAGTTTAAAAAAAAAAAAAAAAAAAAAACTGATAAAAACGGATGAAAACCCGATGACAACGGATGTAAAACGGAAATGAAAATGGATGAAAACTGATGTTTGCTGACAACAACTGATGATAAAAAAATGTGACTGAACTGATCTAATGTACGGTCCGCATGTGTGAAAGGGGCCTTATGTCTGTTTTTTTTATCCGTTTATGTCCGTATTTTATCTGTTTTTTTTTTTTAAAAAACGTTTTTCATGAATTATGGGAATTTTCCCATGATTCCTTGTTTTTGGGTCATAGGTTATTTGTAATGTATGCATATAAAACTACATATTTTGATGAAAAACGGATGTCAGCGAATTGGATGTGAACGGATCGTCCGCTAAGTCCGTTTTTCGTCCGTTCCATTTTTTTTTACGGAAGACAAAATGGGGTTTTCTTCCATCCAGAAAAACGGAGCTTAACAGAGACGGATGTTAGCGGATGTTAACAAACGTTAACGTCCGCTATCCCATAGCGATGCATTGATGTCCGTTTTGATCCGTAGACGGACGTATGAAAAAACAGACGAACGGTCCGCACGTGTGAAAGGGGCCTTACATTGCTTTTTTCCTTTTCTTCTTCTTTTGGGGAGACACCTGACGCTTTACATTATTTTAACCGGTTCAATATAAAGTCAGGATAGTTTATTTTTTTTATTTTTTTTTTATTTTTATTTTTTTTATTGCTTGGATTGTCTTAATTAAAGAATGGAGTTTTTCACTGAGTTGTTGATCCTTCCCAGGAAAGGCCAACCAAAGTTCAGTGTCCTTTCAATGCAAAATTTAGTCAAGCTTAAAACCTGTTACTTGTTAACCGCTTCCCGACCGGCCACTGCATATATACGTCAGCAGAATGGCTCGGGCAGGCAGAATCACGTACCTGTACGTGATCGTGCATGTGCCTGCCCGTGGGTCGCGCGCGCGCCGCTAGCGGCGCGCTCGCGACCCGGTCGGGAGCTCCGTGACCCCGGCCGCGGGACCAGCGGACCCGATCGCCGCTGGTATCCCGCGATCGGGTTACGGAGCGGAAGAACGGGGAGAGGTCTATGTAAACAAACCTCTCCCCGCGCTTCCTACACTGACTGTCAGTGATCGGCGGTTCCCTGTCATCGGGAACGCCGATCAATGACGTCACACGTACAGCCACGCCCCCCTACTGTAAAAAAAACACACACACGTCACACTGACTCCTCCCCGCCCCCTAGTGGTTAACCCCCTAACTACAACTGTCATTTACATAGGAATCAGTGCTATTTAAATAGCACTGATTGCTGTATAAATGACAAATGTCCCAAAAATGTGTCAAAAATGTCCGATGTGTCCGCCAAAATGTCGCAGTCACAATAAAAATCGCTGATCGCCGCCATTACTAATAAAAAAAAAAATATTAATAAAAATGCTATAAAACTATCCCCTATTTTGTAAACGCTATAACTTTTGCGCAAACTAATCAATAATCGCTAATTGCGATTTTTTTTTACCAAAAATATGTAGAAGAATACGTATCGGCCTAAACTGAGGAAAAAAAATGTTTTTTTATATATTTTTTGGGGATATTTATTATAGCAAAAAGTAAAAAATATTGCATTTTTTTCAAAATTGTCGCTCTATTTTTGTTTATAGCGCAAAAAATAAAAACCGCAGGGGCGATCAAATACCACCAAAAGAAAGCTCTATTTGTGGGAAAAAAAGGACGCCAATTTTGTTTTGGAGCCACGTCGCATGACCGCGCAATTGTTAGTTAAAGCGACGCAGTGCCGAATTGCAAAAAGGGGCCTGGTCCTTTAGCTGCAAATTGGTCCGGGGCTGAAGTGGTTAAATGGCAACATTTTAGGCTATAACCTAAAGATAATCCGACCATTTTGGAGAACACAAGTGCTTTTCAAAGAAAAATAGGCCAGATGCCAACTAATTGGCTAGATCAGTGGCTGTTGGAAACACTGAGCTGAAGTCTAGAAAGAAATGTCCTAATTACTGCACCTAAAGTGTTTCGTTCTTTGTGGAATTCGTGGTTTTGGATAAAAGATGTATGTTATATGTGCTTGTGTACAAAGAGAAATGGTGGGTATACCTTAGGAAAACTGTATTACAAAATGAGCCAACTATAGTGTTTTAGGTTTGTAAATACAGGAAGAAATGACCTCTGACAAGCATTTATTGAATTAAAGAACGGTAAATATTCTACAGAATCTTCAGGCTGACAATTATGCTTTTCTACTGCATTTACTGTATACACATAGCAATGGGAATTTTTTTTTATGACGGTTTATTTTTAGTCAGATGAGGAGAAAGAGAGCTATTAATATCACTGGTATAAATTATCCTAGAGGACCTTTGTGCCAAGAATAACATGATTCGTGATTTATCACGATGACTTGTGTTCTCACTGAAAAAGCCATCACTGTATTTTCTGAATGGTGCTGTCATGTAAAAGCTCCTAAGGCAAATTATTTCTTAAGCTGGGTCATATTACACTATATATAGACTTTTACACTTTAAAGTACAGAAACTCAAATACAAAAATGTAAAATTGTGTAGTTTACCAGTCCTTAGATGTGGTAGCTGCGTTGGTTTTTATTTTTTCAAACTTTTTTCCTTTATTTTCATCTGGTAACCCACTTCCATTTACATAATATGAAATAGAGACACAAGATCATCTAGTATATAACCATTAGACAAATACTCACTCACCAGCCACTTTATTAGGTAGCCCTGGCTAGTACCGGGTTGGACCCCCTTTTGCCTTCAGAACTGCATTAATTCTTCATGGCATATATTCAACAAGATTTTAGTCCATATTGGCATGATGGCATCAAGCAGTTGCTGCAGATTTGTCGGCTGCACATCCATAATGCGGTTCTCCCATTCTACCACATTCCAAAGGTGCTCTATTGGATTGAGATCTGGTGACTGTGGAGGCCATTGGAGTACAGGGAACTCCATTGTCACGTTCAAGAAACCAGTGGTGAGATAATTTGAGCTTTGTGACATGGTGCATTATCCTGCTGGAAGTAGCCATAAGAAGATGGGTACGCTGTAGTCATAAATGGATGGACATGGTCAGCAACAATACTCGGGTAGGCCATGGCATTTAAACAATGCCCAATTAGTACTAAGGGGCCCAAAGTGTGCCAAGACAATATCCCCCTACCATTACACCACCACTAGCCTGAACCGTTGATACAAGGCAAGATGGATCCATGTTTTCATGTTGTTTATGCCAAATTCTGACCCTACCATTCTCATGTTGCAGCTGAAATTGAGACTCATCAGACCAGGCAACGTTTTTCCGATCTTCTATTGTCCAGTTTTGGTGAGCCTGTGTGAATTGTAGCCTTAATTTCCTGATCTTAGCTGACAGGAGTGGCACCTGGTGTGATCTTCTGCTGCTGTAGCCCATCTGCTTCAAGGTTCAATGTGTTGTGCGTTCAGAGATGGTATTCTGCATATCTTGGTTGTAACGAGTGCTTATTTAAGTTACTGTTGCCTTTCTATCATCTCAAAGCAGTCTGCCCATTCTCCTCTGACAAGGCATTTTCGCACACACAACTGCTGCTCACTGGGTGTTTTTTTTTTTTTTCGGAGAATTCTCTGTAAACCCGAGAGATGGTTATGCGTGAAAATCCCAGTAGATCAGCAGTTTTTGAAATACTCAGACCAGACTGTCTGACACCAATAACCATGCCACATTCAAAGTCACTTAAATCCTCTTTCTTACCCATTCTGATGCTCGGTTTAAACTTCAGCAAGTCGTCTTTACCACGTCTAGATGTCCGAATGCATTGAGTTTCTGCCATGTGATTGGCTGATTAGCAATTTGTGTTCCCAAGCAATTGAACCTTTTATAAAGTGGCTGGTGAGTGTATAAACAGATAGAAAACTTCCAGCTACACCAGCATTTCACAACCTTTTTAACCCAGGGGAACCCTAAAATAATTTTCAGGTCTCTGTGACCCTTAAACGAAATATTGGTGGTCAATGGCAAAAATGCCCCTTCTATTGGTGGTCAGTAGAATGCAACCCTTAAAGTGGTGACCAGAATACCACCTTTACAAACCGCTCATGCTGCTGGGTTTTCCAAGTGGAGCAGGTCCTGCAGCATTACAGGCACCATCAAATGAGAGGTCATTGAGCCAAAAAAAGCTCCCATCGAACATTTTTCATCAGAAAACCCGACCATTGGACCACGGGGCATTGGAGTTTCATGGAACCCTAGTTGATAATGGCTGAACTACACAATACTATATCCACAGTTGATCCAGAGGAAGTCAAAAACAATGCTAGAAAGCATGGACCAGTTTGCTCCAGCAGGGGGAAAAAATCCTTCCTGATCCCCTAGGAGGCAGTTGGATGTTCTCTGGATCAACAATCCCTGGTGTTATTACTTGAGTATAAATCTTAGGATCCAGTTATATTTTGTGCATTTAGGAATGCATCCAGTATTTTTTTTTAAATAATCTAGTAAGCTGGCCAGAACTAGTTCTTGAGGGAGTCTATTCCACGTTTTCCAGGAAGTAAAAATAGTTTTCTAGGCAAACCCCTCCCTCCCACAGAGCTGATTATTATGTGATTGGCCACTGGCAAAGTCTCCTGTCCTGGAGGCAACTTCAAGTTGCCTTGTAAGTTGCCTCAAGTCGGGCTGTGATTCATACTCAAGTCGTGTTCAAGTTGCCTCCCAAAGTCGCGCTGGAAGTCGTGTTGCCCCTGTGTGAATCTAGGCACGCCATTCATTAACCAATCTTCTTTCCTGCAGCAAGGGCTTCACAGGCTGGGAGTTTGATTACTTCCCCCTGCCTCTAAAAGAAGCTTCTATAGCTTAGGGCAGGAGAATTCAAATACCGGCCTGAATATTTAGCAGGGCCTAGCCAATCCCTGGGTGGGGGTTGTGCCCAGATAGTGGCTTGGATACTGTTAAATGGGCTGGAACCCGGAGAGAATTGTCTTTTCTCCCCCCTGTGGGGATGGATCCATGTACTCAAGGGAAGAGGGACTGCTTGCCTTTGGACCCCCCCTTCTTGGACTGCTGGATGTTGTATCTCTGGACTTATTATTGCCAGGATCTGTGAGTAAAGCAAAGCCTCTGTGTCGCAGTGTCTGGTGGTCGCTCAGCTACACCATTTCAGCCTATTTTTACTTAATTTGTCCAGCAATTTCCCTGATTCTCAGCTTGGAGCAGATACTGTAGTGCTACTGATAGAGTTCTCTGTAATTTATGCATCAAGACTTTTGGAGTATCTCATACCCCACTGTCCTCTCAAGTTACCAGTTACTTAGCAATAAACATCAAAAAGACACCACTTCACTGTTTAATGAGCCTGAGTGGATTAAATACTGCTGTGTGCCTGGCTGCCTGCAATGAATAGAGAAAGAACCTGTGCACTTCTACAGTGGTTCCTTCTGGGGTAGCGCTACATACGGTATATCCTCCTTGGGACAATGATGGCTTTAAAGGGGCTTCTACATTGCTATGTTAAATCATTTGTTGTTCTAATAAAAGTCAATGCTAATGAAATATTTACTTGTATTAGTGTCCCCCTATTTTGCACCGCTATATCTTTTTTGCTGTAGAGTACTTGAAACCATTAGTATTATATTTCCATGGTTCATATCACTTACAGTGTGAATGTAATCTTGTATTACCAGTGCTCCAAGTAGTCATTACGTTGCAGTGAGTGAGCTCTCTTGTTCTGAGTGTCATCGACAACCTCTATGAGCTGGTCAAGAGCCTTCACTTTTAGCCCATCTGCTTGTGTGTCATTAAGAAATGGAATAGGAAGAGATACTAATGGAAACTGACCACAAAATGCACTTTCCTATTTTAGAAACATAGTAGGATTTCTCACTATATTTAGCTACAAAAAAAAAAAACTTTAAGGAGCAATTGATTTTTGATGTGGTTGATTAAAAGGGAACTGCACTTTGTAATGTTTGAGTCATAACCACACCTCCTAATGCTTTCTTGGTGTCTGAACCAGCCTGATCGATCCTGGGAATTTAATAAAAAAGGTGGGTAGGTGTTCTGCTTCAGCAATCTAACCACTGAAAGTGTGATCTATATAACTGATCCAGTTGTGGTGAGATAGCCTAACTTACAGTCTAGTAACTTGGCAGACAGGGTTGATTTACTAAAACTGGAGTGCAAAATCTGGTGCAGCTCTGCATAGAAACCAATCAGCTTCCAGTGTTTTTTTTTATTAAACTTAATTGAAAAAGCTGAAGTTGGAAGCTGATTGGCTACCATGCATGGCTGCACCAGGTTTTGCACTGTCCATTTTTAGTAAATCAAACCCACAGTGACTCGATCCATATGACATCCTGCAAATAGAAAGCTTTAACAAAACGTTTGCAGATCCTTACAGATGAAAATCGGATAGGAAAAAAATAAATAAAAAATCATAGTGTCTAGCTTTAGCAGAATACAGCACATGTGATGAATGGAGACTAAAGCATGAAGAACAACAAGGGTGGCACTAATTACTTTGAGTATCCTCTAAATATGGAGTGAGGAAAGGACAAATTATTTGAAGGCACACAAATAACAATGCATTGTATAACATGATACTTCCCATCAAAATCTATGATTTCAAATATTAACCACCTGAGTCCCACTATACGTCATATGACGCCTTTTACTTCTCCGGGGTATATCTGAACGATGCCTGTAGCTACAGACATCATTCAGATATTGCCGTTTTCAGCTGCCGATTCTCTGCACCATAAGAATGATCATAGCGGCTGTTCCGCCACTTGATCATTCTTACGAGCGGCGGGAGGGGACATCCCCCCTCCCGCCACCCTCCGGTGCTTCTACCGACTCACCGATTCCATCGGTGAGTCGGACACAGGATCCCCCGGCCCCCGGATGATGATCCTAGAGTCTCTATGATCGTTCGGAGGCCGGGCACGATGGTATGACATCACGCCCGGCCTCTGCATTCAAAAACCGCCCCCCCCTGCGGCTGGGAAGCGGTGATCGTTTTTTTGTTTTTTTTTTATTTTAGGCTTCCCAGCCTAGAGGTGAGATGTGAGGTCTTATTGACACCATATCTCACTTTAAAGAGGTCCGATCGTGCCATATTCCTATTACAAGGCATGTTTACATTCCTTGTAATAGGAATAAAAGTAATTAATTTTTTTTTTTTTTTAAAGTGTCAAAAATAAAGTAAAATTAACAATAAAAAAAAATAAATTTAAAGCGCCCCTGTCCCCGCAAGCTCGGACGCAGAAGCGAACGCATACGCAAGTCCCGCCCACATATGAAAACGGTGTTCAAACCACACATGTGAGGTATCCATGCGAACGTTAGAGCGAGAGCAATAATTCTACCCCTAGACCTCCTCTGTAACTCAAAATATGTAACCAGTAAAAAAAATTAAAGCGTCGCCTATGGGGATTTTTAAATACCAAAGTTTGGCGCCATTCCACAAGCACGTGCAATTTTGAAGCATGACATGTTGGGTATCTATTTACTCAGCGTATCTTCATCTTTCACATTATGCAAAAAAATTGGGCTAACTTTACTGTTTTTTTTTTTTTTTTTTTTTAAAGCATGAAAAAAACACGTTCGAAAAATTGCTGCGCAAATACCGTGCGAGATAAAAAGTTGCAAAGACCGCCATTGTATTCTTTAGGGTCTTTGCTAAAAAAACATATATAATGTTTGGGGGTTCTATGTAATTTTCTAGCAAAAAAACTTGGAATTTTACATGTAGGAGAGAAATGTCAGAATTGGCCTGGAACTCAGGTGGTTACACAATTGAGAATCAAGCTCCAACATGAAGTGAAGACTCTATCCCAGGAACATCTGAAAAAAGGGAGAACAAAAGAATAATAATGCAAACATTTACATACTGTAGAACTTGAAAGTTACTACTGGTGTCTGTAAGATGTCACAGAAGGCAGTCCACAAGTTTACCTTCAGAGGGGAAGGCAGCAACATGCACCAGTTCTTTTTACCTCTCTTTGAATCAAGTTGTTGGTTTATATGCTAAATCCTACTCCTTTGACAAAAAAAAAAAGTAGCACATCGAAAGATGACCTCAATAGTGGGAGATCCTTTACTGATTTGCCATCTGTGATGCCCTTCACAGTCCTCAGTATTGGTTGCAAAATGATCAGCAACATGGATAAGTGGTGCAATAGCCCAAACCACAGAAGACCACTTCTAAAAGAGTTTGAAACCGTGAAAACTCGTCTTTGACTTTACAGAGGCGTTGAGTGTAATTGAATTAGCTCTGATCGCATTATTAAACTCAGGCTCAACCAATTAAAATGTAGAATCTTTATCAATTGTGATGGGGGTCATCATTCAAGAAGTCAGGTGGGGGGGACCATAAAATGTCCAGAAATGCAATGTCTGGTACTGTATAGGTGCATTGATCAGCTAGGGTAAGGTCCGTAGACACATTGGGATTGATTTACTAAAACTGGAGCGTGTAAAATCTGGTGCAGCTCTGCACAGAAACCAATCTGCTTCCAGGTTTTACTGTCAAAGCTTAACTGAACAAGCTCAAGTTAGAAGCTGGCTACCATGCACAGCTGCACCAGATTCTGAGTGCTCAAGTTTTAGTAAATCTCCCCTATAGTGCCATTGATTGGGATTGGAGAACCTTCTGTTGTATTCTACTCTGTCAGGATGGGTTCACACTAGTGCGAATTGGATGCAGGTTTCCCCGCTTCCAATTCGCACAGCAGGAGTTTGTGACCAGCTCTCTATGGAGCCAGTTCACATATCTCCGCAATGGCTCTGGTGCGATTTGCACAGGAGCCCTGTGCATCTTTTGGTCCATTTCAGGTCCAAATTCAGCCCAAAATTTGGGCTGAAATCTGACCTGAAATGGTGAACGAGGATGCACCGGACTCCTGCTGTGAGCCGCTGTGTGCTCATATGTGAACCCAGCCTTACTGACACACACAGTTTTGTTTGCTTTTGTATGTGTCGCAACACTATCTGGCTGTCTGTGTAAAAGTGAAGAGAGTCTAATTCAGTCTATTTCACATTTTATAAGCTCAGCAATTTCAATGACTAATACGGCTGTATATAGTTCAGGCCTTGAAATAGTATGTGCTGATTTTGGAGGCAGCTTGGGGCCTTACTGAGGACAAAACCCACATTTACTTTGTCTCTTGGATCTACAACCTTGATGTAGGCTACTGAAGCTATTGTTTTAATGGAAGCATCATGGAAAACCATGGCTCTATTTTCTGGTAGCATTCGTTAGGGATGCAGAAATGTAAGAGTGCGGTATCTGAAGTTGTTCTAGTGTTTTCAGGGACTCCATTCTTCCCATCTTTGTTGTTTCTCTCTGCGTAATGGATTGTCCCAATCTGTGTTTTTAGAAGTAAGATGTCTTAGAAGTATCTTACCCTAAATGGTAAAGGGTGCTATGAAACCTAGAGGATCGTAGATGCTGTTCATGGCAGGGCTTGTCACAAGTTGATTAAAATGTTAATGTGTCTTGTTTGAAATCCTAAAGCAGTCTGAAGTAACTTTGCTTAAGGAAAAGATCCTTTCCTAGTTCGAATTCCTTTAAGATGAGAGCGTGATCATCTGAAGGGAAGACTTTCATTATTTTGTGAAGCTTGCACTTGGCAGTGGCAGGCATACCCCGAGTTCTCTTGAGAAGATCAGTTGCTTCTTCTGTAGGCAAAGATTTGAGCTGGTTGTTGCAGACATTTATTTTCGGCAAAATCACGTGCATCAGATTGGAATTCTTTTCACCTTCTTGAGCTGTTCTTCTCAGCCAATAAATTGCTACAGCAGGAGAAGGGCTGTTGCCAAAAAACCTGTACTTTCATTCAATAGTTCATGACTTCATCGCTGACAATTGTTGCGATACCTTCAGAACCTGAGGGTTTCTATTGTCTTCTAAAAAGGTGAAACAGTGGAACATTTGAAGGTCAGCCATAACAGCAACTGTGATCTATTTAAAAATAGCCAATGCTGCACTCTTACTAATACAGTCATGGCCAAAAATATTGGCACCCCTGCATTTCTGTAAGATAATGCACCATTTTTCCCAGAAAATTGTTGCAATTACAAATGTATAGGCATTCTCATTATTATTTTTTGTTTGTATTGGTATGACACACAAATCCAAATCTGAAACATTCCACAAAAAAAATCCAAAAATAGACTGGACAGAGTTATTGGCACCTTCTCAAAATTGTAAGATAATAATTCACCTGTATCAATTAACAGGTGCTGACAATATATAAATCACACTGGCAACCAGTTAAACATGGTAAAAAAAATTGACTTGACCTTTCTGTTGTGTGCCTCTGTGTGCCACATGAAGCATGGTGAAGAGAAAGAGCAGCAAAGAATTGTCTGAGGATTTGAGAACAAAAACATGGACAATCTCAAAGGCCATCTCTAGAGATCTTAATGTTCCTGTGTCCACTGTGTTCAGCATTGTCAAGAAGTGTACAGCCCATGGCACTGTAGCTAATCTCCCTGGATGTGGATGAAGGAGAAAAAATGATCAACAAAGGATTGTTCGAATGTTGGATAAAGAACCTCAATCAACTTTCAGACAAATTCAAGCTGACCTTTAGGCACAGGGTACAACTGTGTCAGCTCGCACTATACGTCGCCATCTGAATGAAAAGGGACTCTATGGTAGAAGACCCAGGAGGATCCCACTGCTGACACAGAAACATAATAAAGCCAGATTGGAGTTTACCAAAACTTACCTGAGGAAGCCAAAATCCTTTTGGGAGAATGTTCTGTAGACAGACAAAACTAAATTACAGCTTTTTGGTAAAGCCGATCATTCTACTGTTTTCAGAAAATGAAATGAGGCCTTTAAAGAAAAGAATACAGTCCCTACAATCATGGTGGATGTTCACTTATGTTTTGGGGTTGCTTTGCTGCTTCAGACACTGGATGTCTTAGCTGTGTGCATGGCATTATGAAAGCTGAAGACTATGAAAGAATTCTGGGGTTCAATGTAGGGTCCAGTGTCAGAAAGTTGGGTCTCTGTCAGCGATCATGGGTCTTACAGCAGTACAATAACCAAAAAGCACCCTCAAATGGTTTAAGACAAAGCCCTGCAGAGTACTGAACTGGTCAGCAATGAGTCCAGATCTAAATCTCATAGAGCACCTATGGAGAAATCTCAAAACAGCAGTTGAGAAAGGGAACCCTTCCAATCTGAGAGACCTGGAACAGTTGGAGAAAGAAGAGTGGTCCAAAATTCCAGTAGAGTGGTGTAAGAAACCCATTGATGGTTACAGGAAGTAATTGATTTCAGTTATATTTTGTGTGGAATGTGTCAGATTTGCCTTTTTGTTTCTCCAACTTGTGTCATACCAATACAAACAAAATAAATAAAAATGAGAATGCCTAAAAATTTGTAATTGCAACAATGTTCGGGGCCAAGTGGTGTATTATCTGACAGAAATGCAGGGGTGCCAATATTTTTGGCCATGATGGTATGTGAATATTAAATGTGCAGCTTCTCTAAAAAAAATGCTTACAGTGTATATACAAAGTAGAACATAAATAAATATTTAAATAAATTCTACTGAGCAGGGCTAACAAATAAACAATTTCTGTATCGAATAGAAAAATATTGTGCATAACAAACTAAAGTACTTCAGTGCAATAAAGATATGCAAAGACAAAAAAAAATCTATACAAAGTGCACAATGTGAAGTTCATATGATAAGGTTCTTATTTCAGCTGTTTTATATCTTTAAAAAAACAATGCAGGTGCTCAGTGATCCCTCTCCAAACAGAAACGCACCAAATGTTTTTGCCCCTCTGGGGACTGATTGGCCAACAAAGCATGATAAATCACTCCACCATGGAGTGTTCTTGTTATTTTCTCATTTTTAAGAATAGCTTCCCAACAGACTTGATAACTCCTTCTCTCCACCCATTAAACCATTCAAAAATAAGAAAGCAACACAATAGCGTAATTCCACACAATCCAAATAACTTTTTTTTAACACCTCTACTCACATAAGTAGAGCCAAAGAGAGCTTTGCATTCACTGTCACAAGAGCCGCTGTTCTTCTCATACACATCACAGGAAGGCTGCATACGTCTTAAAGGAACATTTTTTCAATGTCATTTTTTCAAATGACATTTTTTTTTTTTATTGCATTTAAGTCCAAATATAAGCTCTGAGGACTTTTTGAGCCCAGATCTCATATTTAGGAGGACCTGTCATACTTTTTTCTATTACAAGGGATGTTTAAATTCCTTGTAATAGGAATAAAAATGATCCATTTTTTTTTTAAACAGTGTAAAAATATATAAATTCAAGTAAAAAAAAAAAAAATATTTTTTAAAACACCTCGTCCCGACGAGCTTGCACGCAGAAGCGAACGCATACGTGAGTAGCGCCCGCATATGAAAACGGTAGTCAAACCACACATGTGAGGTATTGCCGCGATCAGTAGAGCGAGAACAATAATTCTAGCCATAGACCTCCCCTGTAACTCAAAAGATGCAACCATGTCGCTTATGGAGATTTTTGAGGGTAAAAGTTTGATGCCATTCCACGAGCGGGAGCGCAATTTTGAAGCATGACATGTTGGGTATCAATTTACTCGGCATAACATTATCTTTCACAATGTGGCCAGCTGGGCTGTCACCACTTCTCCTGAGTCTCTGTGTCTGTAATGAATCATCGCCGAATGTTGGCGGCTCCACCTTCACCTGCCGCCCAGCCTGGCAGGGACGATCTGGGTCAGGTGCACGGGGTGCACCGCGCCTAGGCGCCACTAGCTAAGGCAGAGGGGGGCCCCTGAAGTTTAAATGCTGCGTATCCCCTCCCATTTGCTCTCCCCGCCGGCAGGCAAATAATAGGAGCACCAATGGCGAGCGGGTCCAACGAGAAGAAACTGTGCTGCCACCTCCCCCCTCGAGCCGCCACTGTCAGAAGAGGGCTCTATTTCCCTGGCTATCCCCCTTCCTTCTGTCAGCAGTAGGGAGAGCGTCTGTGTCTGTCTGGAGAGAGCAGCTGCGGGCTCCCCCCCCCCTCTCCTCCTCATGTTGCTGTACTCGGGAGAGGAGCCCTTTCCTTCCTATTGGCAAGGTAAAAATAAATAAATAAAAAAGGTGGATCATGGGACATGTAGTCACGATGACTGGCAAGCCACAGCAACCCTAAGAGGGAAACTGCAGCCCTCAGCATGCCCAGCTGAGGGGAAGAGAGAGAGAGCCAGGCTATGGGTGGCAAGTGACATGCTGAATCTGGTGGCAGGGGATGGATGGCTAGTGACAGGCTGAATCTGGTGACAGGGGATGGTTTACAAGTGACACACTGAATCTGGTGGCAGGGGACCATTTGATATAAATTACTTTTTGATAAAGAATAACATAGGATCATAGCCTGGCAATAGAATTATAAATTTGATAATGTGGATCAGTGAAGCTGCGATGAGTTGAGTGACCTGCAAGCACCCAAGGTCAGATGTAGCAGAAATTACGGAGGTCTGGAGTAGAGTTGTCCCACCGATTTGCTTGATAATAAGGGTTTATGATAATTTGCATTATTGTCACCCATCATTCATTGTATATATTAATTTATGTATGTAGATTAAGCTCTCTGAGAAATTATCTTTACCCAATAGGTACTTCAGTAAGCAATGCCATAGTCACGTTTGTAAACTGCAGATCAGTATGCCTGCCTCCATGTTGGTTTACGTGAATGCTGCTATGGCAATACAGAGTTTTATACTAATATATAGGAACGGGTGGAGAGTTCTTTCTACAGGATTCCAAGGTCACACTGAACTAAACCTGAAAATCAGGCACAAAGCTCCCAGGAATAGGAGATGAGAAAGTAGAAGGTCCCTGTTTGTTTTCTGGTCATCTGTGACCTTCCTAGAGATAATTACTGGCATTATTTACAGTTTGCATGCAAACTTCTTTCTACAGTGCATTCGTATATGCTTTGAATAGCACAGACATGAAAAGATAGATTTATAGCAATAGAACCAAAAAGCTGAATGCCTTTCACATATCAATTTGAATTCATTTTCATCAAATACATTAGCGGTTTTAAGTGAAAGAACTATTCATCACTCAGGTATACAGGAGGGAGGAGTACAAAGTAATGGAAAAACTAACAATGTAATAGTATGAAGGACCAAATAAGGAGCCCCCTCTTCAATTCAGAGAATGTTCTCCTTGAAACGCTGTCATGTACAGTGCCTTACAAAAGTATTCACCCCCCTTGACTTTTTACCTATTTTGTTACACTACAGCCTTTAGTTCAATGTTTTTTTAAATCTGAATTATATGTGATGGATCAGAACACAATAGTCTAAGTTGGTGAAGTAAAAATAGAAAAATATATACATAAAACTGATAATTGGCATGTGTGTATGTATTCACCCCCTTTGTTTTGAAGCCCATAAAAAGCTCTGGTGCAACCGATTACCTTCAGAAGTCACATAATTAGTGAAATGATGTCCACCTGTGTGCAATCTAAGTGTCACATGATCTGTCATTACATATACACACCTTTTTGAAAGGCCCCAGAGGCTGCAACACCTAAGCAAGAGGCACCACTAACCAAACACTGCCATGAAGACCAAGGAACTCTCCAAACAAGTAAGGGACAATGTTGTTGAGAAGTAAAAGTCAGGGTTAGGTTATAAAAAAAAATATCCAAATCTTTGATGATCCCTAGGAGTACCATCAAATCTATCATAACCAAATGGAATGAACATGGCACAACAGCAGACCTGCCAAGAGACGGCCGCACACCAAAACTCACGGACCGGGCAAGGAGGGCATTAATCAATTAATCAGAGAGGCAGCACAGAGACCTAAGGTAACCCTGGAGGAGCTGCAGAGTTCCACAGCAGAGACTGGGGTATCTGTACATAGGACGACAATAAGCCGTACGCTCCATAGAGTTGGGCTTTATGGCAGAGTGGCCAGAAGAAAGCCATTACTTTCAGCAAAAAACAAAATGGCACGCTTTGAGTTTGTGAAAAGGCATGTGGGAGACTCCCAAAATGTATGGAGGAAGGTGCTCTCTGGGATGCGAGAAAGATGGATGGAGGAAGGTGCTCTCTGGGATGAGAGAAAGATGGATGGTGCTAAATTTAGGGTATTCTTGAGCAAAACCTGTACCACTCTGTGTGTGATTTGAGGCTAGGACGGAGGTTCACCTTCCAGCAGGACAATGACCCCAAACACACTGCTAAAGCAACACTTGAGTGGTTTAATTGGAAACATGTACAGTGGGGAGAACAAGTATTTGATACACTGCCGATTTTGCAGGTTTTCCTACTTACAAAGCATGTAGAGGTCTGTAATTTTTATCATAGGTACTCTTCAACTGTGAGAGATGGAATACAAATCCAGAAAATCACATTGTATGATTTTTAAGTAATTAATTAGCATTTTATTGCATGACATAAGTATTTGATACATCAAGAAAGCAGAACTTAATATTTGGTACAGAAACCTTTGTTTGCAATTACAGAGATCATATGTTTTCCTGTAGTTCTTGACCAGGGATTTTGGCCCACTTCTCCATACAGACCTTCTCCTGATCCTTCAGGTTTCGGGGCTGTCGCTGGGCAATACGGACTTTCAGCTCCCACCAAATATTTTCTATTGGATTCTGGTCTGGAGACTGACTAGGCCACTCCAGGACCTTGAGATGCTTCTTACGGTGCCACTCCTTAGTTGCCCTGGCTGTGTGTTTCAGGTCGTTGTCATGCTGGAAGACCCAACCACGACCCATCTTCAATGCTCTTACTGAGGGAAGGAGGTTGTTGGCCAAGATCTCGCAATACATGGCCCCATATATCCCCCACTCAATGCGGTGCAGTCGTCCTGTTCCCTTTGCAGAAAAGCAGCCCCAAAGAATGATGTTTCCACCTCCATGATTCACAGCTGGGATGCTTTTCTTGGGATTGTACTCATCCTTTTTCCTCCAAACACGGCGAGTGGAGTTTAGACCAAAAAGCTCTATTTTTGTCTCATCAGACCACATGACCTTCTCCCATTCCTCCTCTGGATCATCCAGATGGTCATTGGAAAACTTCAGACGGGCCTGGACATGCACTGGCTTGACCAGGGGGACATTGCGTGCGCTGCAGGGTTTTAATCCATAACCGCGTAATGTGTTACTAATGTTTTTTTTTGTAACTGTGGTCCCAGCTCTCTTCAGGTCATTGACCAGGTCCTGCCGTGTAGTTCTAGGCTGATCCCTCACCTTCCTCATGATCATTGATGCCCCACCAGGTGATATCTTGCATGGAGCCCCAGACAGAGGAAGATTGACCGTCATCTTGAACTTCTTCCATTTTCTAATTATTGCGCCAACAGTTGTTGCCTTCTCACCAAGCTGCTTGCCTATTGTCCTGTAGCCCATCCCAGCCTTGTGCAGGTCTACAATTTTATCCCTGATGTACATAAACAGCTCTCTGGTCTTGGCCATTGTAGAGAGGTTGGAGTCTGTTTGCTTGAGTGTGTGGACAGGTGTCTTTTATACAGGTAACGAGTTCAAACAGGTGCAGTTAATACAGGTAATACTTATGTCATGCAATAAAATGCAAATTCATTATTTAAAAATCATACAATGTGATTTTCTGGACTTTTGTTTTAGATTCCGTCTCTCACAGTTGAAGAGTACATATGATAAAAAATACAGACTTCTATATGCTTTGTAAGTAGGAAAACCTGCAAAATTTGCAGGGTATTAAATACTTGTTCTTCCCACTGTAAATGTGTTGGAATAGCCTAGTCAAAGCCCAAACCTCAATCCAATAGAAAATCTGTGGTCAGACTTAAAGATTGCTGTTCACAAGCACAAACCATCCAACTTGAAGGAGCTGGAGCAGTTTTGCAAGGAGGAATGGGCAAAAAATCCCAGTGGTAAAATGTGGTAAGCTCAGAGACTTATCCAGAGACTTGGAGCTGTGATAGCCGCAGAAGGTGTCTCTACAAAGTATTGACATTAGGGGGGTGAATAGTTATGCACATTGACTTTTTCTGTTATTTTGTCCTATTTGTTGTTTGCTTCACAATAAAACAATCTTCATCTTCAAAGTTGTGGGCATGTTCTGTAAATTAAATGATGCAAATCCTCAAACAATCCATGTTAATTCCAGGTTGTAAGGCAACAAAACACGAAAAATGCCAAGGTGGTGAATACTTTTGTAAGGCACTGTAAGTCCTAAACTGTGTGCCATGGAATTTTGAACCATTCTTCTAGCAAAGTGAGGAATAATAGAAATATACTTTGCATTCAGGTCTTTAGGGGTAAATTCATGTTTAGATGTACCGTATTTATCGATGTATAACACGCTCCTTCATTTTAAGAGGGAAGTTTCAGGAAAAAAATAAAGAACTTAAATAAAGAACTTTGAAGTAGAATAAGGGTCTGTGCCCATCTGCAGCCTGATCAGTGCCCATCAATGCAGCCTAATCAGTGCCCATCTGCAGCCTCACGATTGTCCATCAATGCAGCCTGATCAATAAGGTAGTGATTGGGGATGCCATGGAAGGTCTTGATGTTCATGGTGTCAATCTAATATAATCATTTTTTGATTTGTTTAAATATTGTAATGGCAGTTACAAAAACAGCCAGATTATACCCCTATGTAAAGTGTAATTAAAAAAATGAACTACACAGATTCAGTTTTTTGTCTTTCGATATAGTGCTAGTAAATAATAAATCATTCATACATTCAATTAAGAAGAATGAAAAGTAATATTTTCTTATTTTTTGTATTGTAACTGTACTGTCTGCCTTCATGTTGTAAAGTGCTGCACAAACTGTTGGTGCTTTATAAATCCTGTATAATAATAATTTTATTTTCTGTCCACTGCTTACAGAAATAGCAGTTTATAGTCAACCTCAGTACTGTACTTCTAATACTTAATGTAACACATTGACCTGTTTTTTTCTTGGTAGGAAACTTTTTATAATGCATTTTCCTTGATATATGATATCATACAGTTTGTACCACAATTTTGTACTCAGTAAAATTTTTTTAGCAGATTAACCATTGGTGTACGGAACAACCTTACAAATGTCATTTCTTGCATGTGTGATTGGCCACTTATGTGATTTTCACAAAAATCTGAACAAAGATACAAGTCAGATTTTAGGCATCCTCTGCAACAAAAACTCCCACAGGGTTAATCACTTCTAAAGGATTCCAGACCCTGTAACTTTCTTCAATAGAACACTGCAAGTGCATCAGCTGGCTAATAATGAAAATGTCACTCCCATTTAGATTCTGATGACAATTTAGGCTCTGACAACAAACAGTTTTTCCTTCAGAGCAGAAACAGTTAGGACTTTGCAAAATCTTGTTAAAATCCATGTAATGTACATTGATCACCCAGAGTTAAGTTACTCTTTAACAACCAGTGATGTCACCAGCTATATTCACACGTAAGCAATTGAGCCGGAATAGTTTTAAAACAAAATGACGTGGGGGCCTGTTAGGTCTTGTATGAACTTTAACGGGGACCCCATGCAAAAATGAAGAAAAAAAAAAAGCCTGAGGCCCCTCAAAAATCCATACCAGTTCCTCATCAAAGCATGCAGGCTGGCAAGCCAAGAAAGAAGGGGACAAGCATGCGCACCCCCTTCCCCCCCTGAACCATACTAGACCACATGTCCCTCAAGCCCAGGCACCCTTTTAGAAAAGTACCATGTTCATGAGGACAAGCAACTCTTTCCAACAGCCCTGGCTGGGTGATTGTGAGGCCATAGTACCCATTCAAAAAAAATTTAAATAACACACAGTTTCTGACAAGTTTTTTAACAAAACAAAATGTTGCACAATGTCAGTCGTGATCCAACGATGTAGATCCATGTCAATCATTATGCCTGACACTCAACAACCAGTCGAAATAAAAATTGTCCCCTCTCGACACATGCCTGTTCCATCGCTTCCCGCTAAATGACAGGTCCGGTTGGTGATAGCTGATATAACAAAGGAGCAGGATCTCCTGAGTGACATCACTGCCACTGAAGACATTAAAGTGTTTGTTACCCCAACATTTCATATTCCTGAGATGTGGCTGCTGTACTATGTACTTGTATGAAAAAATATCATTTTCTCTTTGTATTGCTTTCTTTGTGTGAAATTCCTGGTGTTTCTTCCAGTCTCTCTGATTTCCTATAAAAAAACTGACTACACTAAGCAGGAGAACATACTAAGCACCAAAAGTGGTGAGTTCATGCAAAATGCATATATAATGAGGTTATGTTTCTTCTCTCTATCATATTTATCTGACTTTATGTCTAAACAATGTTTTTTCTAATTGAACAGAAGCTCCTGAAGAAGCGATACTCTAATCGCGAAACATGTTGAGCACTAATCGTTTTTTAAATCAATAGGACCCCATCGTGTTATGCCATACTCCAGTGGAAGTTCTTCTGATTTAGCCAGCAACACTCCACAGGAAGGATATAAAAGTGGCATTCCCCCCTTTCCGGGGTTCATCATTGGGTCCCTTTTTTCTTTTTCTTTTGTACCATATATTCATAATTGTTGTTGTGTAATTGTATGTATGCCTTGTGAACCTTTAACCTTTTTGTAATAATTTTTTTTATACGTGCCTATAAAGTCCATTCCCTTTTCTACACTATCCAAATTTACTAATAGGATCTGGCACATGTTATATTTTGGGTGCTTTGATTGCCACCCGAGGGCCTAACAATCAATTTTTTTCTCTACACTAAGCAGGAGAACACACCATGGTCAGTTCTCTAGCTGTGCTGGGAACTCAGACTGCTCTCCTCCAATGATCGAACTTGTCCTAACACGCCTCCCCTGCACAGCCATTCACTGCGAAGCTCACTGTACTGTTGCTTCTCTTCCCCCCAGCTTTTATGCAGCTGAGAACAGAGGAAATATGATCACTTATAAGAATGGGGGGGATATTTATAACGTATTTCTATATCTATACAAAAATGTTTTGCCATTAATTTTTATTGGGTTGTTTTACAAGGTGATTGTTTACAATTACTTTAAACAAAGCAAAAGTAACATTAAAAAGAAATACTGTATAGTGAACATATGATATGAACAGTTAATCCACCTTTACGTTAAAGACATTACATGCATTTTTTCCCAAAAATATTTTTTTGTATGTATGTATATATATATATATATATATATATATATATATATACATTTTTTTTTTTTCTGTAATTTTTGGTGTTGATGCTGTGGTTGAGCTGCACACAGCAATGTCCAGACAAGTCTGAAATTCCTCTGCCAGGCACTCAGTAGCCAGTTGTGTTTTCTTCTTAATATTCATTTATTTTATTATAGTCAAATATAGAAAAAAATAAAGCCATAGGCCTTGCTTTGGTAATTTGACCTCTTCCTCCTCCCTCTACTCCTCTTCTCCTTCCTCTTTCCAAACAAATTACAAAAAATTAGTGTAGCGCTAGAATCTGTGCACTCAGTGATGGTGTAAACCAATAAGTGATAATCACAGGAAAATAAGAGGGGTAACTGAATATCACACATCTACCCCTTACATGAACATCCACACTCTTAAATGTGCATGCATAGACAAATAAATGTTAAAAAACAATAATTAAAACAATATAGCATAGTCCTGTGAGGAAATATAATTGAACAAAAATATTGAAACAGTGTAGCAGTGTCCAATAAGTGATCAAATAAAATCCAATAAATGATGAAAAGTGAATATCTGAGATCGCTTATATAGCATCCACAAGATCTAGATGGATCTAAAGGCTTCACAGATGATATTCCAATGAAGAGATGAGACTCTTACCAGATTTGTTGGACACATCAACCATACGGCGGTGTGTCGTGTGAGCTTACAGCGCTTAACCTTCTGTGCTTAAGGAGACCGAACCAGACCAGATCCAGGCGAAGAAGCTGGGAAAAGACCTTCAAATCGACCTTGTGATATGATGGACTTGCAGCGAAGCACCATCAATCCGGGTTGCAGTCTCACAATGGAATGGCAAATTCAAAGCTGCAAGACAAGTGCGATGTCTTTTTTTTTCTATGTTTCAATTCAGTGGCGCCAGATCAGGTAGCACACTTATTTTTTTTTGCTTCCCTGGGGTTCTGGGTATAAATAAGGGACACTAGCTGCATGAAGTTTGTATGTCGTGCCTATGTGTGTATGCCTTCCTCTTTAACCTTTACTTCCTCCCCTGCCTTCTACTCTTCCTCCCCCTCCCCAATATTCACCTCCTTCCTTTGCTCGTCCTCTGCTTATAGTATTACAGCCATGGTAAAAGTACCAGTCATTTGGGTCCCCTTATGCATTAAAGTTTTGTCTGGCACAATATAGAGTATGGGATTTCAGATCAGATCAGCAATACTTACCTGAGCCCCCTCTCTGTCCAGCGATGTTGCACTAGTGTCTCGTCTGGCCGGGACACCCCTCTTGGTTGGCTGAGACAGCAGCATGGCACCATTGGCTCCCACTGCTGTCAATCAAAATCAGTCAGCCAATCAGGGGAGAAAGGGGGCTGGGCCGGGCCGGGACTCCGTGTCTGAATGGATACACAGAGCTGCTCTGTGCAAATCCACTGCAACAGAGTAGGTATGATATGTGTGTTATTAAAGCAAAAAAAAAAAACAAGCCTTTACAATCACCTTTAAGTCAGCAGCAAAAGGCCTGCTCGCCTTCTCCCCCCCCCCCCCCTCCACAACATTCTCCTGCTGCATATGCTGCAAGATTTGTGGCCTTTCAGAGGCTTAGGATATGCCATATCAAGTAGGGAAGAGGTTCACAAGGCACACTGAGGAGGGTCAAACAAAGGCTTGAACCTTCGCAGAATTCTCCTAAACCAACCCCACCGTCTCCAGCAGCCTTCTTCCTAAGTCAGGTGTTTCCTCAGCAGCTGCTAGAGCAGAAGATAAAAAGGTCCCCAAGCATCCCAATGCCCACTGTCTTACTGCCAGCTTGGTAAAACTGTCTACTTTGCAGCTGCACCTATTCTAGCTTGTGGAATCACTGGGCATTTATGGACAATGCTACACAGTTGTTGGTACCTAACCACCATTATTTTACCCAGAAGGCCATCCCTGCCCTCCACCAGCATGCGGATTACAATAAGGCAGCAACGTAGGAATAGAAGGAGGAGGTTTTGTATGCTGGCAGTGATGAGGAGGAAGAGATAGGATGGACCTCAAGGGGGATATTTCACCCCTCGCAAACCCCAGGAATCATACATGGATGAAGTGAGATTTTTTTTTTTAAACTCACAGCAGTCAGGCCCGGCTGCAGTCTCAATCACGTTAGGTCCGGTAATGATGCTCTCAGAAGTATGAACCCTATGGCCTATTGGGTGACCAGGCTGGGCCACTGGCTGTAGCATGCACAGTATGCACTGGAGCTTGAAGATAGCGTGCTTTCCTGAGAGGGCCTTCAGTGCAGCAGTAGGATTATTTTCCCATTCAGTGTGGACTTGCTTACTTTAAAATTAATCAGTCTTGGATTACCAGTGACTACAAAATCCATGCTGCTGATGCTACATACAATTTCAATTGGTATATGCCCCCCCCCCCCCCCAAATTATTACTAATTACCACTATCAGCTCCTGCTATATCACCTGTCCTATTGCGGTGGCACTGTAACATCCAGTGTTTCTGCAGCCGGACCTCAGCTAAAAAAAATCAAATGTTTACTGCAGGGTAAATCCTGCTTTGTGCTTAGAAGCTGGCCGAACAATCTGGTGCTCCAAAATATTTGTGGGTATTGTCTCTCAGATTCACCCTGTTTATTTCAGGATGAATCTTGCCTTGTCTCTCCCTCTTATATTACAGCTGTACAAACCCATCTAGCAACAAATTTGTGGAAGTTTTGAATTGTAAGTCTGTTAACTTGCTGCACATTTTCACTGGCAAGTTGTACACTTGCAGAGCACACAAAGCACAAGTTCTAGTTGACACTTTTCCAATTTGTAGAAAATTTGCATGGCAAGTCTCTAGCAAGATCTCTGCAAGTCACAGTGACCCCTGTGGTGGGATGACTATTGCACAACATAACTGAACCAGAAAACTGCGCCACGCATTAAAAAATATACTAAATATGAAGTAAAATCAAAAAACAATAATATTAGTGACAAATGTCCAAAAGTAAAGGGTGAAAACAAATCCTGTGCAGTCCAGGGAAAATCTCAATATACTGTTTGTGTTGGAATGAATAACAATTGCACTATAATTTTCTCAGTTCAAAAGTGTGTAAAGAGTTGTAATAAACTTGAGTGAACAGTCTCTTATTACGCCAATATCCTTAATGAACCACCGCTGTGCTCCACATTTAGAGTGAGTACCACCACCGATAAAAAAGCTGCTTACCAGATGGTAAAAATTAGATAGCATTCATATAAACCCAGCCACGATCTTTAAACATGGGGAATGGACACACACCGCAACCTCCTCCAGGTGGAAATGAACCCCAATTCGTGTAAAACGTAACGGCATGGACCATATGCATTAAACAGAGGACCATAGCGTGATACCATACTAATAATGGGTTTATTAAAAATAAGAATAATACTCACAATATTTCAGATATAAGAATACATTAAAAACAAAAACGCCGGCCGGCATTCAAGGAGCCCTTCTTCCTTCGTAGGTAACGCGGTGACGTCACTGCACGTCCTCCCATATTGTTTTTTGATTTTACTTCATATTTAGTATATTTTTTAATTTGTGGCGTAGTTTTCCTTGTTACCATTTGCACTGTGTTTATCCCACATTACTGCAGCCTATTCACTTATTCATTTAACTTTTTATTTTTTATTTATTATTTTTTATGGTCATTTTGTTTGGTCAGCGCGTTTTTTTTCTATACCATATAACTGAACCAGAACTTGCAGCAGACTTGCAGAATATTTGCAAAGAAAATTGATCTGGAGTCATGCAATGCGGATTTGATGCAATTGTGCAACAAGCGTGTGAAGCCTGGTAAGTCTAGCAATAGCTTAACAAGTAATTTTCAAACTTGCAGCACAATTGCTTGCTATCTGGGAAGCTGCTTACATACTGTCAAGCCACTGTACAATATCTGGCTATTGTCTCTAAAATAATATACACAAATGTTTATTTTGAGATAAAAACTGACTTGTCTCTACCTCTTATATTGCGGCCTAACCAAGCTGATTACATACTGTCCAGCTATTGTACAATATTTGAAGGTTTTGACTTTCAGATATTACACCAACATTTTTATTGCAAGTTACCTTGCTTGACCTCCCTCTCCTGTCCACCTGGCCCCATCCTCCCCCCCCCCACCCCTCTCCTGTCCATCTTGCTCCATCCCTCCACCTGTCTGCACCCCCCCTCTCCTGTCCACCTTGCTCTATCCCTCCACCTGGCTGCACCCCCCTCTCCTGTCCACCTGGCTCCATCCTCCCACCACCTGGCTGCAGCCCCTCTCCTGTCCACCTGGCTCCATCCTCCCTCCACCTGGCTCATACTTCCTCCACCCGGCTTCTCCCCCTCTCCTGTCCACCTGGCTCCATCCTCCCCTAACCTGGCTGCATCTTCCTCTCCTGTCCATCTGGCTCCATCCTCCCACCACCTGGCTCCATCCTCCCTCCACCTGGCTGCACCCCCTCTCCTGTCCACCTGGCTCCATCCTCCCTCCAGTGCCTCCACCTGGCTCATACTTCCTCCACCCGGCTGCTCCCCCTCTCCTGTCCACCTGGCTCCATCCTCCCCCCACCTGGCTGCACCCCCCTCTCCTGTCCACCTGGCTCCATCCTGTCACCTGGCCTGTCCACCTGGCTCCATCCCTCCACTAGGAGTTTGGGTGCTAAAATTATTGAATTCATTTAGATTTCTTCTTTTGGGGGGGGGGGGGGGCAAGTAGCTGGTCTCACCTAGGGCACAAAATAGTATAGCACTGGCCCTGTTTATGGAGTGATAGTTGATACAGGGACAGGAGGGCCTTCTGGAAATGTGGGGTTGTAGTTCTGAAATGTTTTTATGTACTCTGCTTTGCATTTTATTAAACTTTTAAGACAACGCAGTACTTATTTGTAGGTTTTGACTTTCAGATAATACACTTACATTTTTATTGCAAGATAGACTTGCCTTGTCTTTCTATGTGCTGCCTAGTGAAGTGCTTACGAACTGTCCTGACGCTAGCCAGTTTCTAGTGAACACATACCTGAAGTCTATATTTTTGATATTTATGGAATAATAGTAGATACAGAGGCCTGGAGAGGCTTCAGAAAATGTGGGGTTGTAGTCCTGAAATGTAATAAAAAGTTGAAGTACTGCGAAAAAGAAGCTTATAAAATATATTTTTACAGTACTCCAAACAAGAAGCTAATAAAATATTAAATAATTGTGCCACCGGCCAATTTGTATGAGGTCGATGGCTTTAGTTTTATTTTTTAAGAGCAAATGTTCCCATAGCTTTTAGATGCTTTGTGGATGCTACTTCTAGAAGTAAATTTAAGCCGATTAATGCTTGATTAGAAAAAAAGGTAAAATGAATAAGATTGGGATCCTGCTGCTGTGTTAAGCCAATCTAAATTCTAAATACAAAAAATCTATTAAACATTCAGAATATGTGATTCAGCATTGCTGACACTGTCCATGGAAACCCTACTGTTCTGTAACACCATATATATCTTAAAGGCATTCCTCAAGCATGTAATCTAAAGGATTTGTGTTTTTGCCATGCGACTCATCAAAAGAACCCTCTCCTCACTGTACAATATTGTTTTTTAAATGCTTGCTTTGTCAAATGTGCCCCATGGCAGTGCTCAGCTTCCCATGCCCTTTTTTTATTTAATTTTTTTTTTTTTTTACAATAGTTTGCCTATTAGCTTTGAAAATGGCCAGAAATTTGTATTAAATAGACTTCAACGGGGTGGATGTTAAATTTGGGTTTTGCAGATATGAAGCAGGATTAAATGAACCACGCTCAAATCAAACCCGGCAGATTTGCTCATCCCTACTGATATAAAAGCTTTCCTCACGTACAGTATCTCATATCACTAACATTTTAGTACATATTTTATTATATCTTTTCATGTGACAACACTGTAGAAATTACACTTTGCTACAATGTAAAGTAGTGAGTGTACAGCTTGTATAACAGTGTAAATTTGCTGTCCCCCCAAAATAACTCAACACACAGCCATTAATGTCTAAACCGCTGGCAACAAAAGTGAGTACACCCCTAAGCGAAAATGTTCAAATTGGGCCCACATTGTAAATATTTTGTGTAGCCATCATTATTTTCCAGCACTGCCTTAACCCATTTGGGCATGGAGTTCACCAGAGCTTCACAGGTTACCATTGAAGTCCTCTGCCACTCAACCATGACAACATCACGGAGCTGGTGGATGTTAGAGACCTTGCGCTCCTCCACCTTCCATTTGAGGATGCCCCACAGATGCTCAATAAGGTTTAGGTCTGGAGACATGCTTGGCCAGTCCATCACCTTTACCCTCAGCTTCTTTAGAAAGCCAGTGGTCGTCTTGGAGGTGTGTTTGGGGTCGTTATCATGTTGGAATACTGTCCTGCAGCCCAGTCTCCGAAAGGAGGAGATCATGCTCTGCTTCAGTATGCCACCACATACACTTGACACCATCTGAACCAAATAAGTTTATCTTGGTCTCATCAGACCACAGGACATGGTTCCAGTAATCAAAGTCCTTAGTCTGCTTGTCTTCAGCAAACTGTTTGCATGCTTTCTTGTGCATCATCTTTAGACGAGGCTTCCTTCTGGGACGACATCCATGCAGACCAATTTGATGCAGTGTGAGGCGCATGGTCTGAGCACTGACAGTCTGACCCCTCCCCCCCCACCCCTTCAACCTCTGCAGCAATGCTGGCAGCACTCATACAAGGCAACCTCTGGATATGATGCTGAGCATGTGCACTCAACTCCTTTGGTTGACCATGGCGAGGCCTGTTCTGAGTGGAACCTTTCCTGTTAAACCGCTGTATGGTCTTCGCAACCATGCTGCACCTCAGTTTCAGGGTCTTGGCAAACTTCTTATAGCTTAGGCCATCTTTATGTAGAGGAACAATTCTTTTTTTTTTTCAGATCCTCAGAGAATTCTTTGCCGTGAGGTGCCATGTTGAACTTCTAGTGTCCACTATGAGAGAGTGAGAGCGATAACACCACATTTAACACACCTGCTCCCCATTCACACCTGAGACCTTGTAACACTAACAAGTCACATGACACCGAGGAGGGAAAATGGCTAATTGGGCCCAATTTTTCACTTAGGGGTGTGCTCACTTTTGTTGCCAGTGGTTTAGACATTAATGGCTGTGTGCTGAGTTATTTTGAGGGAAAGAAAATTTACACTGTTATACAAGCTGTACACTCACTACTTTACATTGTAGCAAAGTGTCATTTCTTCAGTGTTGTCACATACAAAGATATAATAAAATATTTACAAAAATGTGAGGGGTGTACTCACTTCTGTGAGATACTGTATATAGGATAAGATTGTTTTCATTTGTGTAATGCTAATTTTAAACTCAAGAGGGCTGCAAAACTCTGAAGCAAGAAAAAGATAATAGTAACAGTACTGGCAATATCTTATAATTAGTATCGTAGTCTTGCTTAAATTGTAAACTTGCTTTCTGTGCAGCATTTTCAATAATTCAAAATCTTGGCAGGATGGATTTTGGGCTTAAAATGACATATAAATAAACCTATCAACTTACACCTCTGGACTGTACAGATTGTAGAAGCATTAAAAAAAAAAAAAAAAAAAAAAACCTTATGAGATATAAACTATTTTATGGATTGTCATGCACACAGCTATGCATTTCGCAGCTATTCATTGCAGTAAAACACAATTTAACCCATTTATTACTAAATGTGTTACCTGCATTAGTGCATTGCAGTGCCATTTATTTTCAATGACTGCACAATGCATTAAGGCACTACAGAGTGTTGCATTGAAATAAAAATGTGCCAGTGTTTTTTTGTTTTTTTCTACTCTGGTATGTCCGCAGCTCATTCAAATAAATAGGTTACCTTAATGTAACACTGGTTAACATATGAGATAACGTATACTAACACAACAGACATACAGTTGATAGGTATGAGGGGACCCTTATCAAGTTGTATTAGAAAAGCTAAACAAAAACATTTTGAATTTGGGTATTGCAGCTAAGATTAGGAAACAATGATATGAGAAAAAAAAAATTGGGTATTTTTTTTTTTTTACTAAACCTTTTGAGTTTATTTTAATCAAAATGTTTAGAAAGGAACTTTTAATTTCTTTAACCACTTCCCGCCCGTGCTATAGCCAAATGACGGCTACAGTGTAGGCTTACTTTGCTGAGAGGGCATCTTTTGAAGTCCTCCTATGATCGCGCTGCCTGCACAGTGGCCCTTTACCACGTGATCAGCTGTGTCCAATGACAGCTGATCACGAATGAAAACACAAGCCGGCTATTGGCTTTTTTTTCCTCACACTGACAGCGTGAGGAGAATAGAAGAGAGCCAATAACTGGCTTGTGTTAAAGGGATGTCGGCACTGATAATTGGGGCACTGATTTTCAGTGCAGTCCCAACAGTGCCCACCAGTGCTGTCAATCAATGCTCATTAGAGCTGTCAATCAGTGCCACCTATCAGTAGTGCCCATCAGTGCCACCTATCAGTAGTGCATCATCAGTGCCTCCTCACCAATGCCCCCTCATCAGTGCCGCCTCTTCAGTGCCCATCACTTCAGCCTCATCAGTGCACATCAGTGAAGGAAAAAAATTACTTATGTTTTCAAAATTTTATTACAAACTATAAAAAAAAACACATTTTTTTTTCAAAATCTTAGGTCTTTTTTTCGTTTGTTTAGCAAAAAATAAAAACCCAGTGGTGATTAAATAGCACCAAAAGAGAGCGTATTTGTGTGAAAATATACATCAAGACTATCAGATACTTGGCTTTTTCTTTAGTCCTGTAAATTGAATAGGAATCTGACACGTTAACACTTCTGGGAATTGTGGATCCTACTGTTTTTGCCACAATCGTGGCAATCTGCATTGCGGGAAGCATGTCGCCCAATGCGGATTGCCGTGATTGCGGCACGAATTATCATGGCAGACCTGCACCGCGATTTGAGGTGTCATTCAAATGGCAGCTCAAATGCGAGTCCCGCAATTTGTCATTCACACATCGGTGCGATTCCACAAGTGTGCGCAATTTTAAAACGTGACATGTTAGGTATCTATTTACTTGGCGTTTTTTTATTCATGAAACAGTTTTTATCCAAAAAAAAAACACATTTGAAAAATTGCTGCACAAATACCGTGTGACAAAAAAAGTTGCAATGACCACCATTTTATTCTCTAGGGTGTCTGATAAAAAAAAAAATATATATTTATATAACAGTTGTGCTCATAAGTTTACATACCCTGGCAGAATTTATGATTTCTTGGCCATTTTTCAGAGAATATGAATGATAACATAACAACTTTTCTTTCACTCATGGTTAGTGTTTGGCTGAAGCCATTTATTATCAATCAACTGTGTTTACTATTTTTGAATCATAATGACAACAGAAACTCACCAAATGACCCTGATCAAAAGTTTACATACTTTCATTTTGGCCTGATAACATGCACACAAGTTGACACAAATGGGTTTGAATGGCTATTAAAGGTAACCATCCTCACCTGTGATCTGTTTGCTTGTAATTAGTGTGTGTGTATAAAAGGTCAATGAGTTTCTGGACTCTGACAGACCCTTGCATCTTTCATCCAGTGCTGCACTGACGTTTCTGGATTCTGAGTCATGGGGAAAGCAAAAGGATCTGTGGGAAAAGGTAGTTGAACTATATAAAACAGAAAAGGGATATACAAAGATATCCAAGGAATTGAGAATGCCAATTAGCAGTGTTCAAACTCTAATCAAGAAAAAATGTAAAGTGTAAAATAAAGGGGGTTCTGTTGAAACCAAACCACGGTCAGGTAGACCAACTAGGGTTTCAGGCACAACTGCCAGGAAAATTGTTCGGGATGCAAAGAAAAACCCACAAATAACTTCAGGTGAAACACAGGACTCTGAAAACATGTGGTGTGGCTGTTTCAAGAAGCACAATAAGGAGGCACTTGAAGAAAGATGGGCTTCATGGCCGAGTCGCCAGAAGAAAGCCATTACTACGCAAATGCCACAAATATCCCACTTACAATACGGCAAACAGCACAAAGTCATTTGGAATGATGAGACCAAAATGTAGCTTTTTGGCCACAACCATAAAAGCTTCATTTGGAGAGGAGTCAACAAGGTCTATGATGAAAGGTACACCATTCCTACTGTGAAACACGGAGGTGGATCACTGATGTTTTAGGGATTTTTGGGGATTTTTGGGGATGTGTGAGCAACAAAGGCACAGGAAATTTGGTCAAAATTGATGGCAAGATGAATGCAGTATGTTATCAAAAAAAATTGGAGGAACATTTGCATTCATCAGCCAGGAAGCTGCGCATGGGACATACTTGGACATTCCAACATGACAATGATCCAAAACACAAGGCCAAGTCAACCTGTCTTTGGCTACAGCAGAATAAAGTGAAGTTCTGGAGTGGCCATCTTAGTCTTCTGACCTCAATATCATTGAGCCACTCTGGGGAGATCTAAAATGTGCAGTTCCTGCAAGAGACAGCCCAAGAATTTACAGGAACTGGAGGCTTTTTGCCAAGAGGAATGGGCAGCTTTACCATCTGAGAAGATAAAGAGCCTCATCCACAAATACCACAAAAGACTTCAAGCTGTCATTGATGTTAAAGGGGGCAAAACACAGTATTAAGAACTTGGGTAGGTAAACTTTTAATCAGGGTAATTTGGCTAGTTTCTGTCGTCATTATGATTTAAAAATAGTAAACACAGTTAATTGAATTTAAAAATAGTAAACACAGTTAATTGATAATAAATGGCTTCAGCCAAACACTAACCATGAGTGAAAGAAAAGTTTTTGTGTTATCATTCATATTCTCTGAAAAATGGCCAAGAAATCATAAATTCTGCCAGGGTATGTAAACTTATGCACAACTGTGTGTGTATATATCATATATTTATATGCTATATGTTATACATAATTTATTATTTACTGTGAAATTACTGGTTAGTTATAATTTCAAACTTCAGTAATTTGTCCGTTAAGCCACCTGCTTGAGTACAGGTTTTGAAAATGTAGTAAATTACCTTAAAAACCATATATAATAATAATTATTTTTATATTACTAACTTATGGTAATTAACCCCTTGCCACCCAGGCCAATTCTGACACCTCTCACGTACATGTAAAAATCATAATTTTTTTGCTAGAAAATTACTAAAAAAAAACAAACCTTATATATATATATATATATATATATATATATATATATATATGTATATATATTTAGCTTGATTAAAACAGTACCTTTTCATCAACAGCACATTTTCTTTGTCACTCTTAACTGTGTGAGAAAAACATGGAATTGTGGGTAAATCTTATACCCATAAACCCATGTATTTTCCATGTAGTTTATTGGGCTGGGCTGGAAGGGAGCATGTGTCTTTTAGACACATGCCCCCTTCTATGACACTGCAGTGAGAGGCGTGCCTCCACTGCAGCATTTTTATTGGACAGCTTGGGCCAATGGTACTTTACCATTGGTCCAAGACTCCAAGCTGTTCATTGAGCTCAGTGCCTCTGACAAGAAGTGAGGAGAGGCACTGTAAGCTCATCCTCTCAGTCTGCTGCAAACAGAGTGTACCTGTTTGTATTTAAACTGGCCGGTCTGTATGTAGCTTCTGACAGGCTGCGCAAAGGAGCCCCGTATCTCCAAAACCATAGGTTGTAGGAGGACTTCAGCTACCTACCCCCCAAATGTGGGGTCTCTGTGACCCCAGGTCGCCAAGCTATGCCCCTCAAAGCTTTTTTTATGTTCATGGCAGATGAGGTTCTGCCTCCCCTGACTCCCCTGCTGTACTCTATAAAGTCCTAAAAAAAGGTTATCCCTGACTCACTGGCAAGTGCAAGTTGACAAACCCTTTGTGCAGACTATGCTAAAGTAAAGGGGTCAACGGAGGCTTAGACTATTTAACTTGCAATTTTAATTTTCATAAAAGTTATAGCCTATCCTTTTTCTAGTTTTATCCATTTTCCTTGTGTATTTTACCATTCTGTAACAATGATTTCAATAAATTTGTTGTTGCATGCCTTACTGTAGGGGGCAGTCTTGGGCAAAGTATAATGACTGTAAACTTAGAACATTCGTGCTCATTTTGCTTAAAGTAATAAATCACTTTGGGTAACATTTTTAAAGTCTCATTTTGGTCCAGTTAATTTTGTTATAAATGTCCCCTAAATGTTTAAAAAAGCTCAGGTTGCAATTCTTTCTTTTAATCTGGCATTTTCCTTTGCAGTACCTCTTATCAGCCAAAAAAGGCCTGAGCACTAGCGTAAGGTAACATCACCATGGTGCACTCCATTCAAAATATACAGAGATCACCACTCTCTGCCTAAGCAAGGACTGCTCAGCTTTGAAGCAAGGAAAAAGAGGTCCCATAATGGAGTACACTGTAGAGTATCGTTCAAAAGACACGTAGATAAAAATATAAATGTGACATATAGAGGGACATGTACACCAATTGTAATTAAGTACAATTACATCAGTTGGTAGGCATTAGTATGCAGTAAGTTCCTGGAGTTGTGATTTAATGCATATTTTGATAAGACCCAACCATGGAAACATAGTGGATAATGTAGGTCATTCTGTACATAACAGAGGAATTAAAGGTCAAAGAGGGATAGGAGGACAAATGTATTAATTGAATATTGTAACAATAGCAGTCTTGTTTTTACAGCCTTAGGGTAGACAGTCCTGCCTGGAGGGTTGTGTGGTTCCTTTACAGGTAGCAAAAGTTTGCGCAGCCATGGGCGTCCGCAGGTAGGGGCAAGGGGGGTCAAGTGCCCCCCTCTGGAATCAGGGATCGGATCTTAAATTCAGCACAGTTGTGTCTCTGTCGAGGTGCCGCACCCGGGTGCCACCCACCAGTGGGGTGACACCATTAAGGTTCTGTCAAGTGTAGTGTGACTTTGGGCTCTTTTCCCTGCTCAGTCCAGCAGAGAACTTGGCGGTGCTGTGACGGAAGAATGGCGAGCTGCGGGCTATCAGGGGTTTCCCCGGCTCGCCCCACCCATTCTTCTGTCAGGGAGAAGAGACGGCGGCTCTCACCAGGTTCCCCACCCAGCTTCCTGCCCTGCTCCGTTCCTTCCCTATTGGCCATAACTGAGGGCCAATCAAAGAGACTAGGAGAGGCAAGCTTCAGGGGACAGATAGTCCCAAAAGATTGGCGGCTCCATTTTCCACAGGGAGGAGGGTACAGCTCGATCAAGAGAGAGATTGAGAGACTGCAGCCTGGAAAGAAGCTGAGGGAGAGAGTGCTACAGGACAAGGAGTGTGCTGGGCGGAAGCCAGAGAGAGAGCCTGCCAGGGCCACAAAAGAGAGTCATGCTGTCCAGCACCACCAGAGAGAGAGCCACACTGGCCAGCACCACCAGAGAGAGAAAGACTGAGCCACTACCAGGGTACAGACATGCTACATTACTGACTAGTGTTGCCCCCGGGGAACCCAGAGTGAACGATCGTCCAGCCGGAGTGATCACTGCTGTAGTTTTGCTGGGTCTGGCAAGAGAGCCTGTTGGCCATTACCCATTACTTATCCTAGGGACTGTAATACGTCTGCAGACTCTGACCATAATAATGTGATAATGACATTGTCGAAAAGGGGCGGTGCATGGGTGACCCTAAAATTATGCCCCCCCCTGAAAAAAGTTCTGCGGACGCCCATGTGCGCAGCAACTTCAAGTTCCAAAATGCCAGCAGTCAATTCATTTCTAACATCAAACACACATGTAACTCAGGGTTTCCATAAAAACTTCTTCAGAGCAGTTTATGCATTCCTGGGGAGGAGCCTAGCTCCAAGGCCCATGATATACGCAAGTGTAGAGTACATCCGCCTCCCCCCACCCCCTTCCGGTCATCCGAATGTAAATCCCAGAGCTTCTATTGGCTATTGAGGCAAGGCATTTCACAGCTGAATCAAGGTGGGTGTGGATTAGTGACTGGAGATGGCCTGGGTTTATTGTGCACCTAAATTAGCTATATAGACCATAGTTATCAATCTGTCCTTTTCTTTTTATAAAGAAAACTAGGTATGGTTCCCAACTGAAAACAAATGAACAATTGAATTCCTGCATTAACTGAAAATGGATATTGTAAGAGGCATTTTTGCCAGACTGCAAATAAATTAAAAAATATAGGGCCCTTTTACATTTCTTTTACACTACTATGTACTGGAGCAAGGGTTAAAAACACTGTCTTGCCAGCACATAGGAGAGTCAGACAATCGTTTTCTCACATAAATCAGAAGCCTGGCTCTCACATGGTATGATGTGGCCCAGTGGCGTCGTTAAGGGGTAGCTATTGAGGCTGGAGCCCCGAATCTGGGGCCCATAGCCCCGAGTCCAGGGCCAGCCCTACAGTGCGAGTGTCCCGGGGTGTCTGACACAGAGCTTCCCGCACAGCTGCGGCACTCTCACTGAGTACTTTGCACTCAGTGGTTCACTGACAGCCAGAGAAGAGAGATCAGTGTGAAAGTGAGTCTCCTCCCTTGCTCTGCCCATATCATAGAGTCGGGGGGAACTTTCTCACACAGAGCTCCTGAGTAGGTGAGTGCAGACCATGGGGGAGGGGGGAAACTGTGTTTTAAACTGCCTCTCCCCTCTCTGTATACCCAGCCTCTCCCCTCTCTGTATACCCAGCCTCTCTCCTCTCTGTATACCCAGCCTCTCCCCTCTCTGTATACCCAGCCTCTCTCCTCTCTGTATACCCAGCCTCTCCCCTCTCTGTATACCCAGCCTCTCCCCTCTCTGTATACCCAGCCTCTCTCCTCTCTGTATACCCAGCCTCTCCCCTCTCTGTATACCCAGCCTCTCTCCTCTCTGTATACCCAGCCTCTCCCCTCTCTGTATACCCAGCATCTCCCCTCTCTGTATACCTGGACTCTCCCCTCTCTGTATACCCAGCATCTCCCCTCTCTGTATACCTGGCGTCTCCCCTCTCTGTATACCCAGCATCTCCCCTCTCTGTATACCCAGCATCTCCCCTCTCTGTATACCCGGCCTCTCCACTCTCTGTATACCTGGCCTCTCCCCTCTCTGTATACCTGGCCTCTCCCCTCTCTGTATACCTGGCCTCTCCCCTCTCTGTATACCCAGCATCTCCACTCTCTGTATACCTGGCCTCTCCCCTTTCTGTATACCTGGCCTCTCCCCTCTCTGTATACCTGGCCTCTCCCCTCTCTGTATACCCAGCCTCTCCCCTCTCTGTATACCCAGCATCTCCCCTCTCTGTATACCCAGCCTCTCCCCTATCTGTATACCCAGCATCTCCCCTCTCTGTATACCCAGTCTCTCCCCTCTCTGTATACCCAGCATCTCTTTTCTCTGTATACTCTAGCCTCTCTGTATACCTAGCAGCTCTCCTCTCTGTATTCCCAGCCTCTCTGTATTCCTTAGCCTGTCTTCTGTATACACTAGCCTCTCTGTATGTAACAATCTGCATCTTGTGGCAGGTAACATGACAAGCTCTCTGGTGACCCCGATGTAAGGGGGGGCTTTCTGTGGACCCTGATTTAATGATTTCACACACACACTATATACATGTGTATGCCCGCCCAAGCACATGACTTTCTTTACTTTGCTGCTATGGGCTCTAGCCACAGAACTTTTGTAGACCTAGCAATGCCCCTGATGTGGCCCCTGAACCCTGCTTCGGTACAAGCGCTGTTGCCTGAAGCAAAGTTTGGGTGGCTTGACAGACAGCTGGAGAGTCAGGTTGCTGCTTTGTGTGTGAGAGCTGCGGTCCAACTCTCCTATGTACTGGCAGCACGTTTTTTTTTTTGTTTAACATTAGTAGTTGTAGTGTAAAAAAAAGTGAAAGGGCTAGATTTCAGGGAAGATCAACAGTTAATTTTCTGTTGCTGCAGAAAAAGTAATTAGTCAAAAAAAAATTCAATTAAGGCAATCAGCACATCTAAGAACTGAAAAGCTTCAGTATCTCACATGTTTGTCCTTGGTTTTACCACTTCTGGACCAAGCCTTTTTTGGAGATTTGTTGTTTACAAGTTAAATACATTTTTTTTGCTAGAAAATTACTTAGAACCCCCAAACATTATATATATTTTTTTCAGACACCCTACAGAATAAAATGGGGATCATTGCAATACTTTATGTCACACCGTATTTGCACAGCGGTCTTACCAGCGCATTTTTTTTTTCGAACAAATACACTTTTTTTAATAAAAAAATAAGACAACAGTAAAGTTAGCACAATTTTTTTCTAGATTGTGAAACATAATGTTACGCTGAGTAAATTGATACCCAACATGTCACACTTTAAAATTGCTCCCCCCTGGAATGGCGACAAACTTTGGCACTTAAAAATCTCCATTGGCGACATTCAACATTTTTTAGAAGCTACCAGTTTTGAGTTACAGAGGAGGTCTAGTGCTAGAATTATTGCTCTTGCTCTGACAATCATGGCGATACCTCACATGTGTGGTTTGAACACCGTTTTCATATGTGGGCGTGACTTACGTATGCATTCGCTTCTGCACGCAAACTCAGTTGGACGGGGCGCTTTCAATTTTTTCTTTTATTATTTATTTTACGTATAATTTTTTACTTTTTTACACTGTTCTTTTTAAAAAAAAATTGGGTCACTTTTATTCCTATTACAAGGAATGTAAATATCCCTTGTAATAGAAAAAAAGCATGACATGACCTCTTAAATATGGGATCTGGGGTCAAAAAGACCTCAGATCTCATATTTAGACTTAAATGCAAAAAAAATTAATAAATGTCTTTTGAAAAAAAAAAAAAAAGAAAAAAAGAATTCCCCCTTTAAGAGTCTTGGGTTGAAGTGACATTTGACATTGCTTCCGCCATCCAATGTTATGGAGCCTAGTGGGGGCCATCTTTCCCTCGCTCGGCATCCAGTCTCACAGGGGAGAGGACCCCGATCGTCTCCGCCGCTACCCGCTACCGATGGCTCCGGTAAGCGGCAGGAGGGGGGGCACCTCTACCGCCGCCGATAAAAGTGATCTTGCGGCGAATCCAGAGACCACTTTTATCTGAAAGCCAGCTGCCCGCCATTTAAGAGGATATTGGGGTTATGGCAGCTATCTGCTGCTATAAGAACGGTATTCCACGTCAAAGTCCCAACGTATAATGACGGCGGCTGGTCGTTAAGTGGTTAAATGCACTTTAATGTTTACAAGTTTTACTGTTCTCCTGGAAAATTTGCTAACCAGAAGGCACCAGGGATGGAAGATCTGTCTTGCGAGGGAAGCCAGCATTTGCAAGGTGTTAGTTGCCTACTAAAACATCATTAATGTTATGCATTTCTTTATTACGTGAAATCTATACTATTGTATCCATTATGGATTTCCTTTAGAACACTATAATACATTACTTCAAGAAAATAGTCTAAACATTTTCCCACAAAAAAGTATTTTGAATTTTTCTGTGGGTAAGTGACCAGAACGGTGTTTGGATAGTGTGTTGAGTTTAACATGTTCCCATTAAGTATCAGCATTTATTATAAGCAACCAGTGTGGGAATAATTATCTGAAGACAGTAGAAGGAGCATCGTGTTATTTTCTGTAAAGTTAGACAAAACATAATTGTAGTATACCCTATGACTGTGTATTGTATTACAGATCCCTGTACTGCCTGCTTGTGGGATTTCCTGGAAATGTGGATTCTGAGTAGCTAGGGCAGGGGGAGTACTGTGATATAGAAACATAGAACATTGACAGCAGAAAAAAGACCAAGTGGTCCATCGAGTCTGCCCGTTCTTTTGAAATGTTCCCAGCTGAATTGAGTTTAAAGTACACAAATATCAGCTTGTTCACACTATGCCTGTTGAGCTGCATTGATCTGCAAAGGTCAATGCAGGGGCACGTAAAAAACAATTGTTTTCTACATGCTCTATTCTCACCACACATGTGCGGTGGTGTGCATTGCATAAAAATGCTACGTCATGTGGGAAAATACCCCTGAAAGGCCACCAGAGGTCTAAACTGTCCCACACCTGTTACGACAGGGCTCATCTACACCTCACAGTAAACCGAATCTGTTCAGATCACATGCGCAAGTGCTTACGGCCCCCACCCACTCACAATTAGATCCCTTTAGGGGTGAATAGGTTTCAAGGCGGCCTATTTCGGTTTACACCTATCTACTATTCGGAGCGCCATCCACACAACCACCCCAACCCCCCACTACAGAGACGCTTAGAAAGCCAGATGACTCCGTCCATAATAAACAAAATACTCCCGCCTGAGAATAGAAATGTATAGACACAAAAGTTTAAGTTTAACCTTCATTTCAGAAAAACACTCAGAAGTCGGTTACCATTGTTCCAAATATAATCTATGTCTTATATTTTATCTTGCCGATTGTTCATTGTAACCTTTCTTGTGATTTCTGTAAACCTGAAAACCTTAATAAAAATTTCTTGGAAAAAATAATAATGCTGCGTCAGGGTTTACATGTGGGGTATAAATGGCTGTCCCTCTGAAAACCAAACCACTGTGATGCAACCACACGTTTGTGGTGCAGCCTTATCTACTTGAATGGGTAGCAGTACCAGCTGCCGAATGTGACATGCCCTTTCATTCTTGCCATGGCTGTGACATGGGTACAACCCTAAGCAGCTACATTTTTTTGTTTAGGTGGGCAGTCGAGGGGGAGGTGGTAAAACTGCAGCTCAACCACCAACCAATCTTTAGTAATATATCTGCCTCAGAAATTTGCAAGCTGTCGCACTTGGCTGCCCAGAAAAACAGAAGCACAAGTTTGTAAACCTGTTTCAGAGACTTTGCTGGAGGAGAAGCAGCTTGCTGTTGTGACTAATTGTGGCACAACATTTCTTGATAAATGTCCCCCCAGAGACTTAGGGATCATTCTCGCCAGCTGGTGTGTGCTGAAAGGAAACGGTGTGGATACTCTTTTTGTTGTTAAAACTTTATGACATTTCATAAAGTTCTAGCCACCACAGCAGTGTTTGTGATGCTGTGGTTTGCGTCTTAACCTGCCGCACTGAAAATGGGTACTGCATGTAATACTTTTTTCAGTGCATACCATCACAATGCAGTAGTGTGAACTGGCTTCATAGAAAAATCTCGCTAAATAGGCATTGAGAGTGTGCTGGGCAAGGCTGCCCATTGCAGCTCAACGCAAATGGTATGACCTCACCCCTAGATTCTTGGGTAGCAGTAAGGTGGACCTTGTATGTCAGTAAGCAGCAAGGTTTTTTGTTGTATTCTTATGTTTTTTCTGTTTTCCTCCTGTGCATAGAGAATGTAGTCTTTGGAAATAAATTGTGCATGTGCTTCACTAATGCCGCGTACACACGGACTTGTCAACGAACTAAGCTCCGTCTGCATTTCCGATGGAAAGATTTAGAACATGTTCTATATCTAAAAACTCAAATGAGAAACAGTCAAATCAAAGTTCGATTATCTCTCCCTCAGCAACCAAGGTAAAAATGTTTGAAAATCACAAACATCAATATAAATAGCAGCTACTATCAGAAGAGTAATATACAATAAAAATGTGTCATAGAAAGAATGAAGAATTCACTTTATCATAAACACTAGCAGCGCTTTAAAATAATATTAATAATAATATCCTTCAGTGTTTTCACACATCAAAGTCCAGTGTCTGCAAATGCAGCCTGATTATAAATATGAAGCTTTCAGTGAATGTAAGTAGTCCCATGTAAAAAGTTCATTAAAGTGCAGGAATGACTTGTGCCAGAAACATTTTTAGAAATAAAATTTATTATACAGGATCACGCTATTTTGGCTTTTTATCTGGCTATGAGTCCAATTTAGATAAGAGAATCTTGGCAATCTGATACCTAACTTTTGTGGATCTGATAAGCAAGTGAACCAGCTGAGTCTGGTAAGTAGGATACCTATAAGAATCGGCACACGTGGTGTGGTGAAAGGATTTTTTTCCACGCAAGAGTCACCATTTAAGCCTGTTTGAATGTGGTTCTATTTCTGGTCACTCCTGCACTTTAACCACTTTCAGACCGGACCAATTTGCAGCCAAAGGACCAGGCCCCTTTTTGCGATTCGGCACTGCGTCGCTTTAACTGACAATTGCGCGGTCGTGCGACGTGGCGCCCAAACAAAATTGACGTCCTTTTTTTTCCCACAAATAGAGCTTTCTTTTGGTGGTATTTGATCGCCCCTGTGGTTTTTATTTTTTGTGCTATAAACAAAATAGAGCGACAATTTTGAAAAAAATGCATTATTTTTTACTTTTTGCTATAATAAATATCCTCAAAAAAATATATAAAAAAAAATTTTTTTCCTCAGTTTAGGCCGATACGTATTCTTCTACATATTTTTGGTAAAAAAAATCGCAATAAGTGATGATCGGTTTGTGCAGAAGTTATAGCGTTTACAAGATAGGGGATAGTTTTATAGCATTTTTATTAATAATTTTTTTTTATTAGTAATGGCGGAGATCTGCGATTTTTTTTGTGACTGCGACATTATGGCGGACACATCGGACATTTTTGACACATTTTTGGGACCATTGTCATTTTTACAGCAATTAATGCTATTTAAATGCATTGATTCCTGTATAAATGACACTGGCAGTGAAGGGGTTAACCACAAGGGGGCAGTGTAAGGGTTAAGTATGCCTAGGGGTGTGTTTCTTACTGTGGGGGGCGTGGCTGTCAGCTAGTGAATGCTGATCTCTGCTCCAATCACAGGGAGCAGAGATCGGCGTCACTAGTTGCTAGGCAGAACGGGGAGATGCTGTTTATCTTGGCATCTCCCCGTTCAGCCATCCCGTGAGACGATCGCGGGTGTCCCCGCGGCGATCGAGTCCACGGGGACCGCGATCGGACTTACGGGGGTCCCGACCGGCGCGGGAACGCGCCGCTCCCCGCACACTCCCGATGGCACGGACAGACAGAAAGGAGGGACTTATATATACGCCCTCCTGCCTGTCCGTGCCATTCTGCCAACGTATATCGTCGCGCGCTGGTCGGCAAGTGGTTAATGAACTTTTTACATGGGACTACTTACATTCACTGAAAGCTTCATATTTATAATTAGTCTGCATTTACAGACACTGGACTTTGATGTGTGAAAACACTGAAGGATATTATTATTAATATTATTTCAAAGCGCTGCTAGTGTTTATGATAAAGTGAATTCTTCATTTTTTCTGTGACACATTTTTATTGTATGTTTTATATGTAAGTCCGTCGGAAATGCCGTCAGAAAAAGACTGATTGGGCATACACACGGTCGGAATGTCCGATGAAAAGCTCCCATCAGACTTTTTCTGCCAGAAAGTCCAGCTGTGTGTACGCGGCATAAGATCTGTTATTTGCTGTGCCTGTTTAAAGCTTTGTAGACTCATCCAGGGAGTCACACACAACTGGCCGCTGAGCGAATCCCTGACAATATATACAGTTTATATATCATTTTATTTCAGTTTACAAGTGAAGCAGATCATCAAGCTTTTTCTTTACGGCTATACACAAAATAAAGGCTAATTGTAAGGACACAAAAAGAGCTTTAGAAAATAAATTATCTTCTAATTTAAAAAGATCTCAGAATACATCCTGCTTCCCGATTTTCCTATTATTCTTTAGAAAACATTTATTCGCCGGCAGCCTTTGCCTGGAAACGCAACTGATTCTACATGTCCATTCAAAAGCTTTTAACAAATATTTTCTCAGAGGCTGAAATGCGGTTCTGGAAAAAAAACCTCAATGTTTACAAACAGACAATGACGTTCTTGATGACATGCGTGGCTCAGATAACAAGGGCTTATCAAAATTCAGGGACAACCTGAGAGTAGTATTTGTAAATGGCTAATATGTGCAATAAAGAATCATTTCCTGTAAGTCAGCGCACCTTATTGGAGGTGACTAATCCAAAACAAACGTGACCTTAGAAACAAGTGCAACCAGGCTTTTTAATGTTTTATCTGCATTTCTTTTAGAGGCATATGTTTATTATCATGTTTGGGTTTCTTTTTTTAAATGTCTTAGCTTTTGCTCTTTTTTTTTTTTTTGTTTAACCAGTTCCTGTGCTTTATTCTCCCTATAACCCCCTTGAGTTCCAGAGTTTTTTTTTTTTTTTTTAATGTTTAGTTCAACACCTTTTAGCTTTTGTAATCTACAACATAATTTACATTGTAAATCTACTGAGACAGATAACTTTAGAGGCCTACAGTGCCTTGAAAAAGTATTCATACCCCTTGAAATTTTCCACATTTTGTCCCGTTACAACCAAAAAGGTAAATGTATTTTATTGGGATTTTATGTGATAGACCAACACCAAGTGGCACATAATTGTGAAGTGAAAGGGAGATGATAAATGGTTTTCAATTTTTTTACAAATAAATATGTGAAAAGTGTGGCCTGCATTTGTATTCAGGCCCCCTGAGTCAATACTTTGTAGAACCACCTTTGGCTGCAATTAGAGCTGCAAGACTTTTTGGGGAAGTCTCTACCTGCTTTACACATCTAGAGAGACATTTTTGCTTATTCTTCTTTGCAAAAAAGCTCTGTCAGATTGGATGGAGAGCGTCTGTGAACAGCAATTATCATGTCTTGCCACATATTCTCAATTGGATTTAGGGCTGGACTTTGACTGAGCCATGACTCTAACATATGAATATTCTTTGATCTAAACCATTCCATTGTAGCTCTGGCTGTATTTAGGGTCGTTGTCCTGCTGGAAGATGAACCTCTGCCCCAGTCTTAAGTCTTTTGCAGACTCTAACAGATTTTCTTCTAAGATTGCCCTGTATTTGGCTCCATCCATCTTCCCATCAACTTTGACCAGCTTCCCTGCCCCTGCTGAAGAAAAGCATCACCACAATATGATTCTGCCACCACCATGGGTCACGGTGGTGAAGGGTGATGCGCAGTGTTATTTTTCTGCCAAACATAGCATTTTTCTTTTAGGCCTAAAAGTTCAATTTTGGTCTCAACTAACCAGAGCACCTTCTTCCACATGTTTGCTGTGTCTCCCAAATGGCTTCTTGCAAACTGCAACAGGACTTCTTATGGCTTTGTTTCAACAATGGCTTTCTTCTTGCCACTCTTCCATTAAGGCCAGATCTATGGCGTGCATGACTAATAGTTGTCCTGTGGACAAATCCTGTGGACAAATTCTCCCACCTGAGCTGTGAATCTCTGCAGCTTCTCCAGACTTAGCATGGGCCTCTTGGCTGCTTCTCTGATTAATGCTCTCTTTGCCTGGCCTGTCAGTTTAGGTGGACGGCCATGTCTTGGTAGGTTTGCAGTTGTGTCATACTCTTTTCATTTTTGGATGATGGATTGGCAGTGCTCTGTGAGATGTTCAAAGCTTGGGATATTTTTTTTATAACCTAACCATGCTTTAAACTTCTCCACAACTTTATCCCTGATCTATCTGATGTATTCCATTGCCTTCATGATGCTGTTGGTTCACCAAGGCTCTCTAACAAACCTATGAGGGCTTCACAGAACAGCTGTATTTATACTGAGATTAAATTACACACAGGTGGACTCTATTTACTAATTAGGTGACTTCTCAAGGCAATTGGTTCCACCAGATTTTAGTTAGAGGTATCAAAGTAAAGGGGGCTGAATACTAATGCACACCACACTTTTCAGATATTTATTTGTAAAAAAAAATGAAATCCATTTATAATTTTTCCCCCACCTCACAACTATGTGCCACTTTGTGTTGGTCTATCACATAAAATCCCAATAAAATACATTTACTTTTTTTGGTTATAACATGATAAAATTTGGAAAATGTTAAGGGGTATGAATACTTTTTCAAGGCACTGTATGTCCTATGAACCAAATTCCTCTGCCCCCTTTCCTTCTCAGTTGTCCTTCATTTTGGAGGATGTGTAGACCTTTATAATAAATGCAATACTTAAAGTGACACTAAACAATGTCCTTTGTACAGGATGCCAGGGTTGGGTCCTAAATGCCAGGTATCATTCCCTACTATTTGGGTTGCAGTCCCCCAATTTGAAGGTATTGTATACTCAGGGGTTCTCACTAAAGCAAATTGAGGTGTTCTGGGGCAGTCTGGCTGGAGAGGGGAGGACTGGTTTTCAGTACTCACTGGATTACTAAATTCTTATTAAAGTGGATCTTGGCCCCTCCTTTTTTTTCCCCTTACCACCTACCAGGTGGTCTGGTGTGCACATTTCCACTTTGAGGTTCCAGAATTGTCCTGCTGAGATCCTCTTGTATTCTGCCACCTGTCGGTCCTGTGATGCCATGTTGATTGTAACATCATCAAGAGGCCCACCAGCTCGCCTCTACCTGGTCCAGCCAGCATGTCTCCTGATGATGCGGTGCTAGGCATGCCCCCTCCTAGGTGAATTATGTGCAAGGGGGCGGGGCTACACCCTTTTTGTACAGCAGAGGGGGAGGAGGAGTGGATAAGATTGAGGTCTTAACTATAAGGGTAAGGACCTAAAATTTCTGAGGTTTAAAGAGTTTTGGGTGGGAAGAGCCTCCAAACCCCAATTACAGGAACTTGGTCCTGAAGGGGGTGGGCTACATGCAAGAGGAGTCTTGAAAAGAAAGAGGAAACAGTCAGCACCTGGCTTTGAGAGAGAAAGAGCTGGACACACAGCCATAGTCCATCTCTGGAGCAAGAAAGAGAGGGTGGCTATTTTCCTACATACAGTGGAACCACGGAGAACTAATGTAGCCACCCTCTAACAAGAAGTCAGATCTTTTTATTATCACATTATTGTTTTAAAAATCCAATATAAATATAATTTTCTCCATTTACCTTTTGTATCGCCTGACTCTACTGTTAAGATTGGAAGCTCTCATGAGCAGGGCCCTCTGAACACAGTTACAATACAAGAGAGTTCATGAGAGCTTCCAATCTTAACAGTAGAGTTCTATTGTAAAGTGCTGCACAAACTGTGAGCCCCATATAAATCCTATTTAAAAGAGAATTATGGGCAATGCTTTTTTGGCCATACTTCTCTTGTAGATCACAAGAGTGCACTTAAAACCTGCTGTCAGCTGACGTCCACACCAGTCAATAATGTCGGGATCCACCCAGATGCCTGACCGGTAGTTGACTCAACCTCTCACTGTGCCATTGAGAGCCCTAGCTAGCCACTCCTGCCCCCTCCCCAACCCAGCGCTCCAGTAAACGCAAAAGGGACAGAGCAGAGAGCTGTTACTGACAGAGCTCAGATCGGACCTGTGACCTGAGCGATCACTGGTCATGTTATCACTCAGTTCTAAGGCTAAGAGCTAGTGGTTGACTGCTGCAGCAGCGAGGTAAGTATGTATGTTTGTTTATTTATTTATTTTTTTTACTATGCCCACACTTCTCCTGTAATAATAACAATAATATCATCATATTTTTTTCACTCAGGGGGGTCTGGATTATTGATGGGTGAATGGTTTGGGCCGAGCATAAGTTTGGCCCAAACATAGTCCATTTCGGTGTTCACAGAGCACTCACATTTTCTATGCGCTCAGCGGAATGTTCGATCTGATGTTGATCATCAGTGCCCTGATTACAATAGCAACACCAGTGCCACAAATCAGTGCCAGTGATGAGTGCCCACTAGTGCCAGCAATCAGTGCCCACCACAGCCCACAAGTGCCACCAATCATTGCCCATTAGTGATTCCAGTCTGTGCTGGCTATCAGTCCGGCCTATCAGTGCTGCCCATCAATGCCCATCACTGCTGTCCATCAATGCCCATCAGTGTCACTCATCGGTGCCCATCAGTACCACCTATCCATGCCGCCTATCAGTGCCCACCAGTGCAGCCTATCAGTGCCCACCAGTGCTGCCTATTAGTGCCCATCAGTGCCACCTAACAGTGCCCATCAGTGCCGTCTATCAGTGCTCATCAGTGCCACATATCAGTGCCACCTATCAGTGCCCATAAGTGCAGCATATTAGTGCCTCCTCATCAGTGCCACCTAATCAGTGCCCATAAGTGCTGCCTCATCAGTGCTCATAAGTGCCAGCTCATCAATGCTCACCAGTTCAGCCTATCAGTGTCCATCAGTGCCGCCTCATCAGCGCACATCAGTGAAGGAAAATAATTACTCAGTTACAAAATGTGCTTAATTTTTTTCAAATTTTTTTTTGTCTTTTTTTATTTTGTAAAAAATAAAAAAACAGCAGTGGTTAAATACTACCAAAAGAAAGCTCTATTTGTGTGAAGAAAATTTTAAAATAATGTCATCTGGGTGCAGTGTAGCATGACCACGCAATTGTCATTCAAAGTGCGACAGCATACCAGTGCACAAAACATCTGTCAGTCAGTGCTGTGTTTTGGCCTAGGCCGACAAGGCCCAGGCCTAGGCACTTTGCGGGGGGGCAAAAACCCTAGTGACGCCACTGTCTCGGAGTCCAATGCACAAAAAGTTCTGGCACTGAGCTCCTGTAACTGGCCAGACAGGGGTGCGCTAGCGTGGGCACCTGGGACATCTTCTGCCCCGGGTCCCACACTTTCAGAGAATGGACTTTCAAGAACCCCACCTTATGTGTTATATGTCTCACTATATAATTCTATGTATGTATTCATATATTGGTTCTAAAAAAAGGTACTGTATCACTTACAATATATATATATATATATATATATATATATATATATATATATATATGGCCAACTACTTTATTCAATATTGTCTAATTATTAATATATACATACATATCAGTGTTTTCTTATTCAATGTATTTTAACAGTTTTAATGAGGGCAAAAGCAGACCTTTGATTGACCCTGTCAAACTTAATTAATGTACTGTACATAACTTTCCCATATTCCACATAATTATTTCTAAACCACCTGTATAAGATGTTCTTATCTTATCAGGCTGTAGCTGTCAAAATTTTATTTTCTCATTAGTAAACTAAAAATGAAATATCTTATCTCTGTGATTTATATGCATTTCAAGGACTTGAAACAACTCTGTGTAACTTGAATCTATTCTACTTCTAAGCAATCTTTTTCAAGCATGCATTAAATGCATTAAATGATTATAAAATAAGAATCTAATTTCTCTAACAGACTCTATAACTTTCACACAGACCAAATAATATACACTGATTTGGGTTTTTACCAAAGAAATGTAGCAGTATAAATGTTGGTAAAAATGTATGAAGAGAAATTACTTATTTGCAAGATGTAATAACAACAGAAACAGAAAGTTTCTTTTTTTTTCAAAACTTTCAGTTTTTTTTCATTTTTAGCACAAAAATAAAAACCCCAGTGATGATTAAATACCACCAAAAGAAAGCTCTATTTGTGTTCAAAAAATTATAAAAAGTTAATTTGGATACAGTTGCATGACCGCGCAATTCTCATTCAAAATGTGACAGCCCTGAAAGCTGAAAATTGGCCTGGGTAGGAAGTACCTAGTATTGAGGTGGTTACTTTAGTTTTGTATATTCATTTTCTAACAAATTCCAGAAAATGAATATATATGAATATAAGGAGTGGGCCGCCGCGTCCTTAACACCCGATTACTCATCAGCTGTCCGCATGTTTTCCCACTGACAGCTGAATATAAAAAATAGAATTGCCGACAATAAAATGTTTATGAAAAAAACGCCGTGGCCCCACCCCCCAATGCATGCCAGGCCCTTATCCAAGCATGCAGCCTGACAGGCCAGGAAAAAGGGGGCGAGCGAGCCCCCTACCAAAGCAACTTGTCCCCATGTTGATTGGGACAGGGGCCTTTTCCCCACAAGCCTGGCCCAATGATTGTGGGGTTCTGCAGGCAGGGGGCTTATCGGAATCTGGAAGCCCTCAGGGGACCCCCAGTTCTCTCTGCTCTATGTGAATGCGTAGGGGCACACATTGTCAAAAGCTGTCTGTGTTTCTATTTACTTTTTATACTTTTTTGGTGAACGAGTTGGGGTTACTATGTACCCCATACTCATTCACATGGGGGGGTGCCAGGATTGGGCATGTGGCCTGGTATGGTTCAGGGGGCGCGCGCTCATTCCCCCCCTTTCCTGGCCTGCAGTCATGACTAAGCCCCTTGGTAGGCGGGGCCAAATGCATCAAGGTCTCCCTTTCTGATGGCTATTGCCCTCCCACCTGCACCTGAACTCACAGATGAACTCTGCAGAACATTGCATCAAATCATGCTATTGGCAGCATTTAGAAGCTGTCCATCACTGGAGGAAGAAGAGGGTGATGTTACTGGACCAGGCAAGATACCTGGAAAAAGATTTGTATGCAAGTGAGGCTCTATATTCCTCCAGGCTGTAGGTGGCATCACACTGCTTCACCAGGTGGAATGGAGTCCCCTCTTGTGGACTCCAGCAGCCATCTTGGAGAGAAGGATTGTCCGATTGGGTGCTGAAATCCTGCAAGATCTTCAACAGCCACCTTGATGGGGGTGGGGGGACTTGATAAATTGGGTGTCCCATGGCATTTGGGTGCACCTTGAGCATGATTGCGGATAGGGACAGAGCCCTGCTGGCAAGGGTCAGAATTATTAGCGCAGGGAGACGTTTTGGATAAGAAGTGACAGTTCAGGTTTTTTTTGCTGTGTATATTACACTCTGGAACCTAGGACAGGATACCCAACAGTCTCGTATATCTACCACCCCCCCTACTCTGGTACTTGTAAATGTGGGGCAGTCTATGCTGAGCTGAGTATTCTGTTTTGGCTGTTTTATTGTTCCTCACTCATCAGCACATTGCTGAAAATGTTTGTAACACAACACAAGATAAACTGTGTCCACCTAGCCCATGGGTGCTCAACCTGTGACTGTCAGGGCTCCACTTGCGACGTGCGGTCGAATCGGCGCGCGCGCATGCGCACACGCGCCGCTGATTCGTCCGGGCGTCGAAACGAGGGTACGCGCCGGCGTGTCCCTCAGGCGCGCGCACGTGCGCAGCGAGCGCGGGCACGCGCGTCGCGGGCGCACACGTGACGCGCTAGCGCTGTTTGGCGCCAGTTGGCCTTTAAAAGAGTGACAGCTGCACATGTCAGGTGCTGTTCGTCTACAGTTTGTCCCTTGTGAAACCTGCCTCTGTTGTGTACTCCTGTTTACCTGATCCGGCTTCCACTTGACTCTGCTGCCTTCTCCATTCCTGATTCCGGCTTGTTGACTCTGCCTTGGACTGTTACCTGAACGCTGACCCCCTGCCTGTCTGACCTCTCTATTGCCTGTGCCCACTTACCTGCCTGCCAAGTGTATCCAGATCCGGCCTGCCTGACGACCCCTCTGCCTGCTCCCCTGCATGCTGCATACCTTCAGGATTGCTGACGCCATCTCAGGGTCACCCTACATCCGGGCCCTGCTCCACTACCTACCAGTCTCTGCTGCTTCAGCATCCAGGAGATCGCTACTGACCAGCTACATCTGCCGCAGCATCCATTCCAGGCACTCCTACCCCGCTGTGCTCACGGAACCACTGTCTCCATTCCAGTGGGCCCTGAACCAGAGCCGTAAGAGAGGCCCTCTCCCAGCGAAGTCAGGCTCTCCACTCAGGTACCTAACAGTACGAACAGCCATGACTGAGCCTGCGGGAGAAGCCTCTGCCATGAAGGAGTTCTGCTCACACCTGGCAGCCCTCACTCAGGCGGTGCAATCCCTCCAAGAAGGATACACCAGACTGGAAGGTCGAGTGCAACAACTTGCTGACCCCAATGTTGCAGCTCCTGCACCTCCGCAGCCTCCTGCACCACCTGCTACTCCTCCTGCAGTGATGATGCTGCCTCCTGAACCAAGAGTACCTGTTCCTGATCGGTTCTCCGGGGATCGTTCCAAATTCCGGGTCTTCCGCAACGCCTGCCAGTTGTATTTTGCCCTTCAACCCAGAACCTTCTCCCTAGAGGCCACCAAAGTGGGGTTCGTGATTTCTCTGCTGCAGGGCGAACCTCAGATCTGGGCACATCGCCTGCTGGAAGGGAATAGCGTGTTGATTCAGTCCCTCTCGTCTTTCCTGGAAGCCATGGCGCAACTCTACGAGGACCCCCAGCTAACCACCACAGCTGAATCTGCTCTGTCTGTGCTCCAACAAGGCCGCAGAACGGCCGAGGACTATGTGACAGACTTTAGACGATGGAGCGCAGACACCCAGTGGAATGACTCGGCATTAAGGCATCAGTTCCACATGGGCCTATCCGAAGGCCTAAAGGATGAACTTGCCCGCGTGGGCACCCCAGACACCTTGGAGGGCCTGATAACCCTGAGTATACAGATCGATCGTCGGCTCCGGGAACGCAGAGTCGAGAGATCCACTCAAGTCCATCGCCCGGCCTGGATGACCGCAAGGGCTCCATTACCGGCTAGCCGTTACATGCCCGCTCAACCAGTGGCCCCTGCCCATTCTGTTCCCGACGCCGGCGAGCCGATGCAGCTTGGTCTCATGCGACCCACTCTGTCTCCGGAGGAACGTGCCCGACGCCGACAACTAAATTTGTGCCTGTACTGCGGTGGGTCCGGACACTTTGTGAACAGATGCCAGAGCAAGCTGCGTAAGTGCCTTTCGTCTGTGTCAACCAACTCTGTTCCCTTACCAGTCCATGCCACCCACATCTCTCTACCCCTGTCTTTTCAGTTCCTGGGAAGGACGATTTTCACCAACGCTATCCTTGATTCGGGAGCTTGCAGCTGTTTCATCGATGCCGCCTTTGCCAGCCGGCACGACATTCCTCTTCAGAGGAAGGCCCACGGACTAACCGTCTTCCTGGCTGACGGTTCTCGCATTAAATCGGGCCAAGTTGTTCAGGAAACCCAACCCCTGCTCACTATCTCTTCTCCCCATCACCAGGAACTGTTAACCTTGGATGTAATCTCGTCCCCCCTGTTCCCGGTGATCCTGGGCATCCCCTGGTTGCAGGCACACGACCCGACCATCAGTTGGTCCACGGGGGAGGTCAAGTTCCAGTCACCCTACTGCCTGGAACATTGCTTACACGAAGCTCCGGCACAACCCGCTACGCTTCTATGTCTGGACTCTGATACTGACCTGATTCAAGCGGTGCCGGAACCATATCATGAATTCCTAGACGTCTTTAGTAAACGGGGAGCGGACTCCCTACCTCCACACCGCACCTACGATTTTCCCATAGAACCTTTGCCGGGGGCCGAGATTCCATTCGGGCGTATCTTCCCCCTTTCCGAGAAGGAACAAGAGGCTCTGAAGGCCTACATTTCTGAAAACCTAAAGAAGGGGTTTATACGTCACTCTACTTCACCCGCAGGGGCCGGCATTTTCTTTGTAACCAAGAAAGACCAGTCACTCCGACCCTGTGTGGACTACCGGGAACTAAATAAAGTTACGATTAAAAACCGTTATCCCCTACCCTTAATACCAGAACTGTTTCAAAAACTGTATTCTCCAAACTGGACTTAAGAGGGGCCTACAACTTGGTTCGCATCCGATCAGGCGATGAATGGAAGACTGCATTTCGTACCCGTTTTGGGCATTACGAGTACTTGGTCATGCCCTTTGGCCTTTGTAATGCCCCGGCTACTTTCCAGCACCTCATAAATGAGGTCTTCAGGGACTTTCTGGACATTTTTGTCATCGTGTACTTGGATGACATCCTAATCTTTTCCAGAACGCTTGAGCAGCATCGGGGGCATGTGGGCCGAGTCTTACTCCGTCTCCGTCAGCACAGATTATATGCAAAAGCAGAGAAGTGCACCTTCGAACAGCAGAGCATCCAATTCTTGGGTCTTCAGATCTCCCCAGCAGGCATTGAGATGGACCCAAAAAAGGTAACAGCTGTACTGGACTGGCCGGCACCCTCTGACAAGAAGGGTGTGCAGCGTTTTGTCGGATTTGCGAACTTTTACAGAAAGTTCATCAAGGGGTTCTCGGCCATCATCTCGCCAATCACGCAACTAACAAGGCAGAACGTACGGTTTCATTGGGGTCCAGAGGCCCAGGAGGCGTTTGTGAAACTCAAGGGGCGATTCACATCCGCTCCCATCCTCAGTCACCCTGACCCATCTCTCCCATACATCCTGGAAGTGGATGCCTCCGAGGTAGCAGTGGGGGCTGTGGTCTCCCAACGCCAGGGCAATAATGACTTAATGCACCCTGTGGGCTTCTTCTCCCGGAAACTTTCACCCGCAGAAAGGAACTACGATGTAGGTGACCGAGAACTGCTAGCCATTAAATCAGCACTGGAAGAATGGAGGTACTTGCTGGAGGGAGCAGTCCACCCTGTATTAATATACACGGATCACAAGAACCTCGAGTACTTGAGGACAGCGAAACGTCTAAAACCACGACAAGCCCGCTGGGCCCTGTTCTTTTCACGTTTCAGCTTCCACATTACCTACCGGCCTGGATCTAAAAATGTGAAGCCAGATGCGCTCTCACGCATGTTTGACTGCCCTAAGGACCCCACACCTCCTGATACCATCCTTCCTGCAAGCAACTTCCTTCTGCTGCAACCGGACCTACTGTCCCAGATCAGGGAAGCCTCCCTGAACCCGCTCCTTCCCCCAGGACTTTCATTAACCCGTAGAGAAGGGCTTCTCTGGAAGGATAGCCAGGTGTTTGTCCCCGAACCCATCCGGGTTAAAGTATTGGCCCTCCTCCACGATCACCCACTAGCAGGACACTTCGGGGCCCGAAAGACTCTCGACCTGGTGCAGCGCACCTTCTGGTGGCCTGGTCTGAAGGAGTTCTGTTCCAAGTATGTTAGCTCATGCCCAGTGTGCTCCCGAAGCAAGACTACTAGGGGCCGAGCCTGGGGTCTACTCAAGCCTCTCCCTGCACCTGACCGACCCTGGCGTATGATAACGATGGACTTTATAGTCGAGCTGCCCCCCTCTGAAGGTTACACGGCCATCTTTGTAGTTGTTGACCGACTCTCAAAGATGGCCCATTTCCTACCCCTAAGGGGAACTCCATCTGCAGCAGAGACGGCCCGTGTATTTATCCGGGAAATCATTAGGTTACACGGGGTACCCAAGAATATAGTTTCGGACAGGGGAGTCCAGTTCACCTCGCGTTTTGGAGGGCATTGTGTAATAGTTTAAAGATCGAGCTGGCCCTATCCTCAGCCTACCACCCCCAAACTAATGGGCAGACTGAGCGCACGAACCAGACCCTCGAACAATATATTAGGTGTTTCACTTCATTTGTACAAGATGATTGGGTGTCTCTGCTGCCCTTAGCGGAATTTGCGTACAACAATGCCAGCCATTCGACCACGGGGCAGTCCCCATTTTTTGCCAATTATGGGTTCCATTTAACATTTCTACCAGATTTTCTTACAGAGTCCTCCGTTCCAGCAGTCCAGGACGCGGTGACCTTCCTTAGCCGCAACAACCGAATCCTCCAGGAAGCCATAACCAAGGCCCAGGCAGACAGTAAGAAAGCCTTTGACCAAAAGAGGAGGGGAGAGTTGAATCTGCAAATCGGGGACCAGGTATGGCTTTCCTCTTCCAATTTAAAGTTAACCTGTCCCTCTAAGAAGTTGGCACCCAAGTTCCTGGGCCCTTTTCCTGTAAAGAGGAGGATTAATGAGGTGTCCTATGAACTATCCCTGCCTGACACCATGAAGGTACATCCTGTGTTTCATGTCTCCCTATTGAAACCCTCGGTCCCCGACCCCTTCCCCAATAGGGAGTCCGGGCCTCCTGAACCCGTCCTAGTGGATGGAAACGAGGAGTACGAGGTAGAAGTTGTACTAGACTGTAGAAGGCGACAAGGGCAAAGACAGTTTCTGATTAAGTGGAAGGGCTTCGGCCCGGAAAGCAATTCTTGGGAACCTGAGGACAATATACATGCTGAAAGACTAATTCGTGCCTTTTTCATTTCACACCCCGAGAAGGACGACCAGCTGGGCACCCGGAGGTTGCCCCTTGTGGGGGGGCAATGTCAGGGCTCCACTTGCGACGTGCGGTCGAATCGGCGCGCGCGCATGCGCACACGCGCCGCTGATTCGTCCGGGCGTCGAAACGAGGGTACACGCCGGCGTGTCCCTCAGGCGCGCGCACGTGCGCAGCGAGCGCGGGCACGCGCGTCGCGGGCGCACACGTGACGCGCTAGCGCTGTTTGGCGCCAGTTGGCCTTTAAAAGAGTGACAGCTGCACATGTCAGGTGCTGTTCGTCTACAGTTTGTCCCTTGTGAAACCTGCCTCTGTTGTGTACTCCTGTTTACCTGATCCGGCTTCCACTTGACTCTGCTGCCTTCTCCATTCCTGATTCCGGCTTGTTGACTCTGCCTTGGACTGTTACCTGAACGCTGACCCCCTGCCTGTCTGACCTCTCTATTGCCTGTGCCCACTTACCTGCCTGCCAAGTGTATCCAGATCCGGCCTGCCTGACGACCCCTCTGCCTGCTCCCCTGCATGCTGCATACCTTCAGGATTGCTGACGCCATCTCAGGGTCACCCTACATCCGGGCCCTGCTCCACTACCTACCAGTCTCTGCTGCTTCAGCATCCAGGAGATCGCTACTGACCAGCTACATCTGCCGCAGCATTCATTCCAGGCACTCCTACCCCGCTGTGCTCACGGAACCACTGTCTCCATTCCAGTGGGCCCTGAACCAGAGCCGTAAGAGAGGCCCTCTCCCAGCGAAGTCAGGCTCTCCACTCAGGTACCTAACAGTGACCCTCCACCTGTTGCGGAACTGCAAATCCCATGAGGCATTGCCAGGCTGACAGTTACAAGCATTACTCCCAAAGGGAGAGGCATGATTGGACTTGCAGTTCTGCAACAGCGTGGGGGCCATAGGTTAAGCATTCATGACCTAGCCAATGTGGTTTATCGAGTTGGATACATCCTTGCTAGGCCTCGTCTACAGGTATGTATACCTTTTTTTTGTAATGGGCTGGCTGGTTCTCCAAAGGAGGGAAGGGGGAGTCCCAAGCTGGGAACTGGGCCTAACAATGCATGTGAAATGTGTTTTTTAATCAAGGAATGAAAGATCTATGTGAAACTAACTGTAGTTTCCCATTAAGGTTTTCCCTCAGTGCCTTCTAATTATTCTCCCAATATGCCTTACTCTGTCATTTCTAGTCAATTATGCTCATGCTCTCTCAATCTCTGAAAGCTTGTGTTTACACTCATATGCATTCATTTTGTTTCAGGTTTACGCAATATATTTCAGATAAATGGTAAACAGAAGAAATGCCAGATTACTGGTAATAGGTCATCTCCTTTATAGGATTCTAGGAAATTCGAGAAACTCAACTTCATTTACCACTGTTCAGGAGCTTGTATATTGGACAATTCAATTACCTTTCACTTAACTGCAGCGATCCCACTATACTCATGACAATGGTAAACAGGAAATTACCAGTAAACTGTTAGTATAGCTTGGAAATGTAATAAGTGTGTTTTTATAGAAGACACGTCTGGTGTTGTGATCACTGTTCATGTGGGCTTCTCTAAACTTTGATTGTTTTCTATGTTACTCATCAGGAGATAGAAAATGATCCCTGTGGTCTGTTTTAGTGCAATTATTGTTTCTTGAAAAAAGGTTACAAAGGAAAGGAAAGCGCATTCAATACTATGTGATGCTTTTGGGCAGTTCACTTTGCCTATTACTAACTTAAAACCCCTTTTTTTGTATTTACTGCATCTAACATTGATCATTTTTTTTTTTTTTTTATCCAAAAAGAAGTGGGCCAAGGTGTTCAACTCAGTTATGACCATCTTTGGACTTTATTACAAACAGAGAAACAAGGTTTTTTTTTTTTTTATCCATTCACTGATGATGTTATTTTCATTCTAATTAAATTTAAATGTGTATTAAAAATAAATGCAGAGAACTATTGTTTTTCTGTAAACTTAACTCCAGGTTCCCAAAAAAACACCCTGCACTTAATTTTTAGTAATATAAAGAATAAAGCCTAATACACACTAACCAGCGGGTTGAACAGAAAAAAAACCTAACATCTCCAGTCGGAGCCGCTGTACTAACGATCCAACATTAGTACAGCAATCTTTACCACTAAGCTATTGTGTTCTGACAGGGGGCGGCCCCTCCACCAGAGCACTATGGTCAGCGCACTCAGCCATTGGTTGAGAGCACTGATTGGGAGCCAGTCGTCTGCTGGCTTTCCAGCATGCTTATTTCGACAGAAGCTGGCCAAATAGCTGGCTTCTGTAGGACTGGCTCCCTTACACACGGGCCGAATGTTGGCCAGTTTTTATTGAACCCGCCAATGATGCCCAACATTCCGTCCGTGTGTACTAGGCTTAAGTGGCAAGTTTCAATGGCTGTGAGCCCTTGTAGACTGCCAACTCAGGGTTGCCCAGGGTGCGGAGTCTAAGCCCCAGCCTGCTTCTTCACCAGAGCCCCTGATGGGGGAATGGACTTTGAGCAAGCTGGAACCAGGTCATGGCCCCCAGGTATGGCCAGCTGAGAGTGCGGAGACCACTTACGTGCAGAGTACAAATGGCAGGAGACAAAAGGAATGCAAGACACAAACGGGGTCAGGGCGGGCAGCAGACAAGCACAAGCGGTAGACAAGCCAGGGTCGGTACACAGGAAATCAGACAAAGAATATTCAAAATAGTAGAGAACAGATAAGTAGCACAACTGCACATATAAATATTATATTGAATTGATTTAAAAAAATGCAAGATAGAGTTCAGCTTTAATGTAACTATAGAAGAAAAGTACTTAACAATTTTTACTTTGTGTAAAGCATTTTCACATCTCTCGAGATGTCCAGAAAACAATAATCTCCAGGCCTGTAAAAATGTTGCAGTCAACCTCACATGCCTGAGGAAGGGACCCTACATGATTCCCAAACCTTGCTTTTCATATGAGATCCTACATCAATAAAGGGCTTTGACACAAGTTTGCTGGTGTGCTGGCAACAAACTTCACCCATTTGGCAATGTGGGCTCCACACAGTCCACTTGAAAAAAGGTCACCAAGGACCTATATCCAATAAAAAATATCTCTTTTATTTAAATTCTCAAGCTTGGAGCTTGAGAATGAGCCCAAAGTGAATTTGTACATTTGATTTTTCTTATTTCATACTGCTGTATGAAGAATTTAAATAACAAAGGTTTTGAACACTATCATTAACATCAATTAAAGTCACCCCACATTATTCAGTAAAGAAAATGTGTAAAATTCTAGTACTGTATTACAAACATCCACAGCACCCCTCTGAGGGAAATCAGTTTTTCTTGCCAAGAAAGTACCCAGGCCAAAACAATAATGTAGGTGTCCATATTAGAAAGTGCAATGTGCATGAATAAATTATGTTCACATCATTTTTATATATAGAAATATATTAGTGGTTTCAGGTTCAGTGTGTCTTGCTAGTCATAATGATTAGTCATAGTCATAATGGAAAGTGAGAGAAAATCTCTGCTAAAATTAAGGAAATGACAAATAGTGTCACCAGAACAAATATTGTCACATACCTATATGAGGTGCCTGAGGTGACGAGGGTGGCCTATTGCACAATTTGCATCCGAGCAACCCTTGAAGTTGGAACAAGGCCTGCAAGGGTGATGGAAGGGCACATGTTCCAAGAAGATTGAACTGACGATGGGAACATGGAATAGCTGGTATCAAGTAAGCAGAAGCACAGCAGATAGTGTTGTATAATTTATGTAGGATATTCTATACGACATCACTACAGATAGTTTCGATATATATAAAAAGTTGGTGCTAACTCAGATATGCATATAACTTGAACATTTAGTGCAAAATTAATACAAAAAGTCCTAAATAGGAAACCAAGCACCAATGAAAAAGTCTGTGTGATGACAGGTAATCTTAATTAGCCATGCTTCACCTTCACTCACCTGATGGCTATATCGTGGGAGACGTCATATGCTCAGATCTTTTGAAAGGTATAATGCATCCCTTGATATATCCTTGTGCTCATAGGTCAATATGGCTCGGTTAAAGCAAAAAGAATCACATAGCGCAATATGCTTCTATGTACACCAAGTGCCAATAGTGGTAAAGTGCTTATTTACATTATAAGGTGCTAATGTGCTAGCACCAACATGTACAGCGACAGAGACACTGTTTCCCCATGTCTCAGCATGCGTTCCACCACAGCAAAAACTGTAACCAGCCGTACCAGAAGTGACGTCAGCATAGCCTCAATACATTTCATGATCAACACGTCATCAGGAAGCTTGCTCGCCGCCATTTTCTTGTAGCCTTATATACCCTGCTGGGTTAGGCAAGACAATTAAATTGGTAGGCAATCATCATTCATCTTATTTTAACCTCCATTCTGATTCTTTCCATGTGACCAAAATGTCATCTATAAATCTGTGGTAACATCCTAGCTCAGGCCAAAATCATGGAGACACTTCTTTTCCCTTCCATATATTTAAAATATTTGCTATACTTGGTGCATACCTTGCCCCCAGTGCTACACATTTTACTTAAAAAACTCCCCTTGGTGCCAAAAGTAATTATTAGACATAGCCATATCTAATCCATCTAAAGTAAAACTGATTTGTTCCTGTTTCATATCTGAATACTTATCACTACAGATAGGACACCCAAAATACACCAAGTCCAGTTATGAGCCACATGCCAAGTTCAGTTTAAGACAAGCATAAAGGCATCGAATCATAAGCAGGATGAAGGTCAGGAACAAGCAGAGCTTGGCAGCATACAGGCAAAGAGGTATGGAAAAAACTTGATTAGAAGACAAGGCTTAGGTCGTTAACAGAGAGGGGTAACAAACTTAGGCCAGCAAGGATAATCCAGAAGCAGATCAGACAAAAATTGGGTCAATAACAAGGTCAAGCATAGGGAATACCCAGGGATTAAAAGACAATTCAGCAATGATCACAGGCAAAGTTCAGATTTATTAGCTCGCTAGGTGCCAGTACCTGTGGTGGATGTGTTCGCACATTTTTGAACATTTATGTGGATAAGCCTTACAGTTTGCATGGCCTTAATGATATCTGGCCTGATGTTTCTTTTAGGTGGGGTGCAGCAGGGTGTGGCCACAATAATTCACATAGTCAGTTGCAGTGATAAACTTGTATTAAAATGATGTAGCAACAGTTCACAACAATCCTGGTGGGAGGACTGCCCAACCAGGATCACTCATGGTTACAGGAATGTGAACAGAGTGGGTTACAGCCAAAATAACAGCATCTGTAGAGAGGGGCAGAATGTAGCCTGGTGTTTCGTGCCCAATCAGGAAGATATGCAGAAGGAATGCAATCCTACACTTTACCTCCTCATCAGGAACCTTTCCCTGCACTACCCACTTTTGTAAAACATGCCAATCCTGAGAGCCAGACCCTTAAAGGGGTTGTAAAGGTTCATGTTTTTTCCTCTTAATGCATCCTATGCATTAAGGTGAAAAAACATCTTATGATCACTGGCCCCCCAGCCCCCCCGTTTTACTTACCTGAGCCCTGGAAAGTCGCGAACGCGCTCTTCCTTTGCTCGGTCTTCTCGGCTCTTAATTGGATAGATTGATAGCAGCACAACCATTGGCTTGCACTGCTGTCAATCAACTCCAATGATGCAAGGGCCGGGGGGCAGGGCCGAGACCTGTAGTCGGCGGCTATGGATGCCGAATACAGGACTCGGGAGCACACCCGCAAGGTAACCCCCTTGGGAGAGCGCTTCCCAGAGGGGGTTATCAGAAGCGGGGAGGAGCCGAGACAGCCGCCGAGGGACCCCAGAAGACGAGGCCACTCTGTGCAAAACAAGCTGCACAGTGAAGGAAAGTTTGACATGTTTGCTATTTAACCACCTGAGATCCAGGCCAATTCTGACATTTTTCTCCTACATGTAAAATTCCAAATTTTTTTGCTAGAAAATTACATAGAACCCCCAAACATTATATATGTTTTTTTAGCAAAGACCCTAAAGAATACAATGGCGGTCGTTGCAACTTTTTATCTCGCACGGTATTTGCGCAGCAATTTTTCGACGCGTTTTTTTCAGAAAAAAAACAGTTTCCTGCTTTAAAAAAAAACAAGACAGTAAAGTTAGCCCAATTCTTTTGCATAATGTGAAAGATGAAGATACGCCGAGTAAATAGATACCCAACATGTCACGCTTCAAAATTGCATGCACTTGTGGAATGGCGCCAAACTTTGGTATTTAAAAATCCCCATAGTCGCCGCTTTAACATTTTTTACTGGTTACATATTTTGAGTTACAGAGGAGGTCTAGGGCTAGAATTATTGCTCTCGCTCTAACGTTCGCGGCGATACCTCACATGTGTGGTTTGAACACCGTTTTCATATGTGGGCGGGACTTACGTATGCGTTCGCTTCTGCGTATGAGCTCGCGGGGACAGGGCGCTTTAAATTTTTTTTTTTTATTTTTATTGTTCATTTTACTTTATTTTTTTAGTTCAACAACTTTAAAAAAAAATATATATTTGATTACTTTTATTCCTATTACAAGGAATGTAAACATCCCTTGTAATAGGAATATTACATGATCGGACCTATTTACAGTGAGATATGGGGTCAATAAGACCCCACATCTCACCTCTAGGCTGGGAAGCCTAAAATAAAAAAAAATAAAAAAACGATCACCGCTTCCCAGCCGCGGTGCCGCCGTTTTTTGAATGCAGAGGCCGGGCGTGACGTCATAACATCGCGCCCGGCCTCCGAACGATCATAGAGACTCTGGCGACCATCTGGTCCGCCGGAAAACTCTATGATCATCATCCGGGGGCCGGCGGATCCCGAGTCCGACTCACCGATGGAAGCGGTGAGTCGGTAGAAGCACCGGAGGGCGGCGGGAGGGGGGGCGTCCCCTCCCGCCGCCCGTAAGAATGATCAAGCGGCGGAACAGCCGCTATGATCGTTCTTATGGTGCAGGGAATCGCCGGCTGAAACCGGCAATATCTGAATGATGTCTGTAGCTACAGGCATCATTCAGATATACCCCTGAGACCAAAAAGACGTCATATGACATATACTGGGTCTCAGGTGGTTAAAAAAAAAATATTCAAACCTTTAGTGTCATTTTTAAATAGGCTCTGCCTACCCAAGATGGCCACCAGAGTCAAGTGGAGCAACAGCATCCAACCGGACTGCTTTCCCAGTGACCCAGGAAACCATAGAGGAACCAGACTTCCTCTCCAGCTGCATGATCGCTGCGGTTGAGCGTCACCTGCAGTGGAGGAAATAAACTGCACCTGCCTACATCCTGACACATTGCCATTGAAATATATGCCCTGATATGGTATCAACTTAACATCTTGGATTGTACACTTACTATAAATCTTGGTGACAGTGGTCACTTGGAAATATAGAAGGAGTAAATCACTCCAGCATTAACTCACATGGCAATAAAAACCTCACCCCTCACCACTCTATTCAAAACAAGGCATTTGATGATTTTCCCTCTTTTTATGTATGCTTTAGTCTACGGATTATAGCTTTTTTATGAATCTCCACATCTTACTGCAGTGTTAAATAAAGCTTTCTTTATGATCGCTAAGTAAATGACCCTGGATCTCCAGCAATAGAGCACATCTCTTGTGAACTATCACACTGCTCAAATATTTCTTTTAATCTTTCTCCTTTTTCGTTTTCTCTCTCTTTCAGTGCATTGATCAGACTAAAAAAGCTATTCATTTGATTTGCCGGTAGACCATTAGTGGTCATCTTGCTTGCTCGGTTTGTTTGCTGACTTTTTCCTCCCTTGTACCAGCCTATTACTTCATTGTTTCCACGGGCAAGCGATAGTCTTTAGAGCAATCTATAAAAGTGAATGACTTCAATCACAAATAATGTGCAGATGCTAGAGACACGTGGCCCAGTCGGTAACCATGTCACAGGTTCATACGTCATTAACCTAATGTACTGTTTACAATCTGTATCAATCATTTCTTGATTGGTCTTTCTTGTGCTTGGTAACAAATGCAGCTAAAATGCTAGGACAACATGTTGAGCATTTTCCTGTAAGTAGAACATTTTTGAGCTACATCTGTATGTAAAAATAGACCATTGGTGCTGTCTTCTCAAGAAATGTGGCTTGAATCTAATTGTAAACAAGGTGTTTTTAACTTGGGATAGCATTGTAAGCAGTTTAACAGTGAGCGATGTGCTTGTTCCATGTGTGCATTGGTTCAAGTAAAGGAGCACTTATACAGGTCAAGGATTTTGTCATATACTTCAAGCCTAATATGTTTATTTTCCTCAACTTCTTGTTCCTCTGAATTTATAAATGGGATCAAATGGAAAGAATAAATGTCTCAAGCACAGATGGAGTGAATTTGTTTTATAAAATGTCACATTTTGAGAACCCGTTAACGAATGAAAAATAAATGTAATGTAACAAATAGAAATTTGAACCATGAACACCTCATCGTCTGTTTTTTTGAAAGTACAATAATGCATGATTGTTAGGAGGCATTAAAATGAAGCTCTAGCATTGAAAAAAAAAAAGCACACAAGTCACTTTAGATACATAAAAAACACTTTTAATGTAAGCTCTCGAAATTGAATGAAAGAAGAGAATGCTTTACTTGGAGAATGTGGGTATCAGGTTATATGACTGTAAGTGATAATAAGATGTAATGATTGTTGTGTGTTCCAGACATTACCAGGTGAATGAAGGCTCTAAAGAGGACAGAGGCTCCTAATCAAAGGAGGTAACCTGTGTTCACCAATGCATCCTGCTACGGTTGATTATCTTTGCTGTGGAAAACTCCCAGGTTTTGGACCTTACTTGCACTGGGACTGGCAGCAGCTGGCCGAATTTAGGCAAAGTACAGAACTAACAGGTGAGATCTTAGTCAAAGACTAGCAAGAGGTCAGGGCAGGAAGCAGACAGGAGTCATAATCAGAAGCAGCCAGATGGTCGGGTGGCAGACAGGAATCGTGTCCAGAAAGAAAGATGGTTAGGGCAAGTGGCAGGCAGGAATTGTGTTCAGAGTCAGAAAAAGGGTCAGGACAGTTGTCAGGAAGGAACTGTGATTGGTAACAGGCAAAAGGTCCAGGCAGGTGCCAGACGGGAATCCTCATCACAATTAAGAAGATCTCCATAGGGCGTATTTGACTCCGGCCTGATTAGCCAAGTTTTTTCCCTCTCAGTCCTCTGCCTGTTGGCGCTCTCCTGCCCCAAAAGCCGATTTTATCACATATTTTAGGATTGTGCAGCTATCTAACAATTTTGGTTGGATGTCACTCAATGTGTTCAGGCGGTCACGACTAAACATATTCAACCTTCCATTGCAGTTTGTTTATTGGGCCTTGGCCCGAAGAAAAGGATACACATCTTACTCTCCTTGCTATTTTATTATGCCAGGAAACTCACTGTCTTATCATGGAAGAAACCATTGGCTCTGTCAATATCTGCCTGTAAGGTTTACTCTTATATAAGGCTACTTATGTCAGTAGAGGTGTGGCAGACAAGTTTGACAAGGTGTGGGGGAGTTGGGTGAATAAAATGACCACAGTCATATGTTTAGTATGTAAACAGTAAAAAAGGGAGGACAGACCATATTGGCCTCATAAAGAATGAGGAAGGACATCTGGTTACAAAGGATGGGGGGATTGCAGAGGTATTGAATTTATTCTTCTCCTCAGTCTTTACAAGGGAATCGGGGGGCTTCAGTAACCAAAACTGCAGTGTTTATCCTTATGACACATCACAGGAAGCACCTCCATAGTTAACAGAGGACATAATTACAATTAGACTTGGGAAACTTAACATTAATAAATCACTGGGACCAGATGGCTTGCATCCAAGTGTACTTAGGGAACTCAGTCAAGTAATTACCAGACCATTGTTCCTAATTTTCCTGACAGTCTACTGACTGGAATGGTACCAGGTGATTGGAGAAAAGCCAATGTAGCACCAATATTTAAAAAGGGCCCAAAATACATCCCTGGGAATTACAGACCAGTTAGCCTAACATCGATAGTATGCAAGCTCTTGGAGGGGATGATAAGGGACTATATACAAGATTTTAGTAACGAGAATGGTATAATTAGCAGTAATGAGCATGGATTCATGAACAATCGTTCTTGCCAAACCAATCTATTAACCTTCTATGAGGAGGTGAGTTGCCATCTAGATAAAGGAAGGCCTGTAGACGTGGTGTATCTGGATTTTGCAAAAGCATTTGACACAGGTCCCCATAAACATTTACTGTACAAAATAAGGTCTGTTGGCATGGACCATAGGGTGAGTACATGGATTGAAAACTGGCTACAAGGGCTAGTTCAGAGGGTGGTGATAAATGGGGAGTACTCGGAATGATCAGAAGTGGGTAGTGGGGTCCTCCAGGGTTCTGTGCTGGGACCAATCCTATTTAATTTGTTCATAAACAACCTGGAGGATGGGGTAAACAGTTCAATCTCTGTACTTGAGGACGATACTAAGCTAAGCAGGGCAATAACTTCTCCGCAGGATGTGGAAAACTTGCAAAAAGATCAGAAAAAATGAATGGGGTGGGCAACTACATGGCAAATGAGAGATGTAGAAAAAATGGAGAAAAATGCAAAATAATGCATTTGGGTGACAAAAATATGAATGCAATCTATACACTGGGGGGAGAACCTCTGGGGAAATCTAGGATGGAAAAGGACCTGGGCGTCCTAGTAGAAGATAGGCTCAGCAATAGCATGCACTGCCAAGCTGCTGCTAACAAAGCAAACAGAATATTGGCATGCATAAAAAAGGGGATCAACTCCAGAGATAAAATGATAATTCTCCTGCTCTACAAGACTCTGGCCCGGCCGCACCTAGAGTATGCTGTCCAGTTCTGGGCACCAGTCCTTACGAAGGATGTACTGGAAATGGAGCGAGTACAAAGAAGAGCAACTAAGCTAATAAAGGGTCTGGAGGATATTAGTTATGAGGAAAGGTTGCGAGCACTGAACTTATTCTCTCTGGAGAAGAGACGCTTGATATGATTTCAATCTATAAATACCGTACTAGTGACCCCACAATAGGGATAAAACATTTTTGCAGAAGGGAATTTAACAAGACATTTGGCCACTCATTAAAATTAGAAGAAAAGAGGTTTAACCCTAAACTACGTAGAGGGTTCTTTACTGTAATGCCGCGTACACACGATCGGACATTCCTACAACAAAATCCTGGGATTTTTTTCCGATGGATGTTGGCTCAAACTTGTCTTGCATACACACGTTCGCACAAATGTTGTCGGAAATTGTGAACGTCAACAACGCGGTGACGTACAACACGTACGCCGAGCCGAGAAAAATGAAGTTCAATAGCCAGTACACCTCTTCTGCTTGATTCCGAGCATGCGTGGAATTTTGTGCGTTGGAATTGTGTACACACGATCAAAATTTCCGACAAAGGATGTTGTTGTCGGAAAATACGAGGACAAAAAATGTCCAATGGAGCCTACACACGTTTGAAATTTCCGACAACAAGCTCCTATTGAACAGTTGTTGTCGGAATGTCCGATCATGTGTACGCGGTATAAGAGCGGCAAGAATGTGGAATTCCCTTCCACAAGCGGTGGTCTCAGTGGGGAGTATGGATAGTTTTAAAAAACGATTAGATAAGCACCTGAACGACCAACATATAATCACACACATAGGTTGGACTTGATGGACTTGTCTTTTTTCAACCTCACCTACTATGTAACTATGTAACAGTGTCTGATTAACTGTTCAAAATTACCATTTTGTGCCCTTTTACTGTATAACTGAGGTTTTTAGTACATTGTATGTGCCTTAAGCCCCATACACACGCGCAGATTATCCGAGGACCAGGTCCGTCGGATCATGTCCGTCGTACTTTGTCCGATGTTTATCGCGAGTTAGTCGAAGTTTGGGGACTTAAGATTCGCGCTTCTCAGTTTTGTCACTCAGATCGTTACTGCTCTTCAGTTTGTGCTTGTCGTGCGTATCTGTTTATTAGTGCGTGTAGTCAGTTCGCATTTGTTGGTCATTGCGGCCTATATCTTGATATAGGACGCTTTGATTTGCACTGCTTATTGTCTGCTCGTTTCTGGTATTCATTTCGTTCTTTCAGGCCTTGCTGTTTATCGGTGCTTTCTGTTTGTCCGTTCTGACCAGCCGACCTTTTGTGAGCGATGTTTCCCGTACGTACTCGTCGCCGAGTTCGTGCTGTACGCGGAATTGGTGTCGGGCTTTTAGCTTTGAGCCAAGACCCGTCCATGAACAGAGTGACGAGGAGTATGTGGACCAAGAATTGGTTGCTTCAGCGTGATCAGTTCTCGCACATGCCTTTGCTTCGTGAGATCCGGGAGAATAATCCTGATGAATTCAGGAACTTTCTCCGGATGACGGACCCCGTTTTTCACCGTCTTTTGGCTTTGCTGACCCCTTTTATCAGCCGGCAGGATACCGGCATGAGACAAGCCATCACTCCGGAGCAGAGGCTTGTTGCTACGTTGAGGTACTTGGCGACAGGGAGAAGCCTTCAGGATTTGAAGTTCTCTTCAGGTATCTCTCCCCAGGCCCTGGAAATCATTATTCCAGAGACCTGTTCTGCCATCATCCAGGTCCTGCAGGAGGACTATATTAAGGTAACATTTCTACTTTACTATTCCATTCTATGTATGCTCTGTTTGCTAATGTCTTCTATTTTTGACCTCCTTCCCTAATTACCATGATTGCAATATGCTCTAATATGCTGTGCCCCTTTTCTCCTTCATGCATTTTTCCCTTCACTTACCTCACCAGCATGCTCTTCTGCTCCAATAGACACCTATGGCCTAGTCACTTAAGCAATGTATTTTGTCTGCTGCATAGTATTGTTTTCCCCCAAACACCCCCGAAAATATGCACAAATGTTTGCTGTGTGGTTTACTTCATGTAGAGCCCCTTTTGTTTCCCTTTTTGTTGTTGGGGGGGGGGGCAAATTCATTCTGAACCCCCTCCCCCAACTGCTCTGTCAGATGGTACCAGTCCTCTATCTGCTGGCTTTCCAAAGGTCAATACACACTATATACTTACCTCTTTATAGTGGGCATCTTTAGGGATGAATTCAGCAAAGCATGTAGTGCAAGGGGCTGGCTCCATACTTTCCATTTCCTCTTTTTTTGTGTTCTTTCCCTCCTATTAGCTTACTAGGTAATTTCAGAATGTACAAATGTGCGTTCCTTTTGTTTGGGGGGGGGGGGATTTTGAATGTTATTTTATATTTACTGTGGGCTGCCAATAGTGTTAAGTAAGGAGGGTCTGGCCAAACTAGCACACATTATTGAGCCATTTGGCAATCAATGAAGTGCAGAGGGTTACCTGTCCAAACCCCCCCCCCCCCCAACCCCCAGTTATTGTCAATGGCCCATCAGAAGTGGGGCGATTGATGGGGGGTGAGTCATCTGCTAGGGGGACCCTCTACTTTGCGTTGCAAATACTTTCCAGCTTTAAATGTAAAAGTCTGATCTTGTTCCAAGATGTTTAGTGTCTAATCTGCTTGCAATGTTTATGTGCAAAGTGACTAATTTTATTTCTTGTTTCACTCCACAGTTCCCTTCCACGCCACAGGAATGGCAGACTGTGGCCCCCCACTTTGCCACCCGTTGGGACTTTCCTAACTGCAGAGGTGCAATTGATGGGAAACACGTCCGCATCGTCCCACCCCCCAACTCGGGGTCCTACTATTATAATTACAAGGGGTTTAATAGTGTCATGATGTTGGCGGTGGTGTCGGCGACATACGAGTTTTTGTATGTGGATGTGGGGATGAACGGCCGGATCTCAGATGGTGGTGCCATTGCGCACACGGAGTTCTACTGGCGTCTCCAAAGTGTCAGTCTGTGCTTGCCACCTCCAGAGGAGAATGCTGAAGGACTCCCCTTCGTCTTTGTCGCAGATGAAGCGTTTGCGCTGACTCCCCATCTGATGAGGCCCTTCCCGATGAGGACCCTCACCCCAGACCAGAGAGTCTTCAATTACAGGCTATCGAGAGCCCGCAGAGTGGTGGAGAACACCTTCAGGATCCTGGCCAGCCGCTTCCGCCTTTTTTTGACAGCTATTAACTTGGCGGAATACAAACTCAACCACATAGTTCTTGCCTGTTGCATATTGCACAACTTTTTAAAAAGACACAACACCAACTATGTGGTGACCGTTGGCCCAGATGTTGAGGGCCCTTCCAATGCCGACCTCACAGCCCTTCAAGCGGCACGTCCAGGCTTGCCCCCTCTAAATGCCCGCGCGGTCCGCGAGCAATATATGGATTACTTTGTGGGTAGGGGGGCCATTGCTCTGCCTGACGATGTGTGAGAGGCATTTTTAAATAAATATATTTTGTTACCAAACCTATGTTTTCTGGTCATTTCCATATTCTAGCTTCTTTGAGATATACATTTTTGCCCTTTAGCTTCAACAGTGGGAATGCACTTTCTGGGCAAAAGGAGGTAACAGTCTCTTCTTCCCAAAAAGATTCTTCTCATGTTGTGTGTGATACCTAATCTTTGGTCTAGAGAAGGTATGTAGTGCATAACTGACACCCAAAATACTGTATTACCAAAAATGGTTTGCTACGTGTTTTCAAACCAATCACTGTGGGTGTCATTTACATAAGTCAAATCTACTGTGCTCTACAAGTGCAGTGCAAAAGTGCCCTGGAAAAGAAACTTGCAGTGCAAACTGGACTTGCCTTTAGTAAATAACACCCATTGCCCCCCAAATCCTTTACATTTGACATACATAATGCTTTTTTGTTTTGAAATAAGGAAGCCACACATTTAGAAAATTACAAAAGTTTACTTGCAACACATTCCCAAGTGCATTTACAAACTTCTTGCCAAAACTGACAAGATCTTGGTTCTTGACAACATTGTTTACAAACATTCTGCATTTGGTAAAACCAGGCATGGAGCAAAACAGAACATAGGAACTAGGAAAGTTCAACTATCTAAAGTGAAGACAAGATCAGACATGACTATATGTTCAAAGTGTGTTTGATCTTGCCTTCATCACATGGGGGGTCACCCAATTTCAATTTTCAATTTAGAACATGCACACAATTTGGGTCAGAAAATGGTCATTAGATGGTAAAACACATGCCTAGAATCTTCAAAAGTGCCATTTTCCATCATGGGGATGAATGGACGTTTTTTGGGCGTGCAACCCCTTCACCACAACCACTTTAGTAGTTCGGAAAGTGGTTGCACCCCCAAAAAAACGTTGTCATTCATCCACCATGATGGGAGCTAGCACATGTGGACACAATGTGTTCATGTTCCAAATTTCACACAGTTCTTAAGTTGCAAATGTGTTCAGAAACAGCCACAAATGTGTGTTAATTACTTGGTGCGTTTTCAGATTTTTCCTAAAACATCAATGATGTTCTTCAATTTTTGTTGAACATCATTGATGTTTTGCTTTATGTCATCTAGATCTCGATTGCAGACCATTATCTCCCCGATGAGTACGTGGGCACTCTCTGTGGTAAAGTGCGATTCTTCTTCCACAACATCCACGTCACCTAAAAACAGCCAAAAAACAAAAAAATGTGTTGTGGAAATGAGGCAGGCATACATTGATTACCTTACCAGTAGCTGTGTTCTCCCACACTCACCTGTTGTGGTGACAAGTTCTCCAATTTCTATGATCTCTCCTTCCTCCTCCTCCTCTGCTTCTGGTCTTTCCCCTTCTTTGGGAGGTGTTGGTTTTGTGGTTTCCTCAGACGTCACGAGTTTTCGCTCCCCTATGAGAAGGTACAAAAGGAAGATTTAGCAACACAATCTATTGAGGGCAGAAATAGGAAATGTCAAACATTGCTGGAAAGTGAGGGACAATATTTTTGTTTGGCCAGTTACAAATGACAACAACATGAATGTAGTCACTTTGTAAAGGTAATAAACGTACTAGCCACGTAATGGACACACACGAACATGACAGTGGCAGAAAGATCAAGGTTGAGTACGATCGAATGCACAGACGAACATGAAAGTGGCCATTTTCTAATGTACAACTTTGTCAAAATACAAACACATGGAGCAGTATGCAAGCCAAAAATCCAACACAAAACACAACTACTTACTTTTTTGAAGAACTCGCTTGATCTTTCTGTACTGATCGGGCTCCCTCAGTTTCAGGTCTGACCAGCGTTTCCTCAGTTGCTCCTTGGATCGTTGTACCCCAAAATGATTGTACAGCCTCCTCACAACTTTAGACATGATCTTGGCCTTGCGGACATTGGGGTTGAGGTAAGGCCCATACTTCCCATCATAGTCGCTCCTCTTTAATATGTCCACAATCTCCAACATTTCTCCAAATGACATATTGGAGGCCTTGAATTTCAGGCTCCGGGATCGGGACGTTTCTGCCTCCGGCCTTTCCTCGTCCTCCTCCTTGTTGCTGCAATATTTGGGGCGCACCTGCTGTGTCCCCGCCATGTGCTCTCCCCACTGCGCCGTAAAGAGAAGGGGTGGGGAATAGACGAGAAAGATCGTCAGGGGCGGGCGGAGTTTGACGCATGCGCACTGTATATAAAACGTCACACGCCTGTGTCGTAGCCACGATCTGTGAGACGAGGGGAGAGAAAGCTCACGCACGAGACGATCACTATAACGAAGGTACAATTTGACGTTGGTACATAACTAGCCTGGACTGATTAGACCTTGAGGCTTCTTTATGGAGAAGATTAGGAGAGTTTAGCCGGACATAATTTATAGTGTTTTGTGTGGTGTTGTGTCTTGCAGAGATTATGGAGGGCTTCAACCATGTGAGTTTTCTCCCCCTCTTCATTGATAAATATCGGGAAATGCCCCTATTATGGCAGGCGAAACACTGAGACTACAGCAACAGACCAAAGAGGTACGCAGCCATGAAGAAACTTGTGGCATTTGTAAAGCCAAGGTTCCCCACGGCAACCGTGGAGACCTTAAGAATAAAAATTGCCAACCTGAGGAGTACCTATTTCTGGGAGCGCAATAAGGTCCTGAAGTCCCAAGCATCTGGAGCTGGAGCAGATGAGGTCTATGTCCCCACGCTCTGGTACTATGACAGGCTCCATTTTCTCAAAGACCAGGCTAATGTCAGGAAGTCACTCTCGACTCTTCCTTGCACGCGTCCTTCCATGCACGCCACCCCTGATGAGGCTTCCGAGGAGAAACCTGGGCCTTCCAGTCTGGAAGATGTGGAGGAGCCCAGCTTGAGCCAGGTATAGTAGTTTTGTAACCATTTTTGAGAATAATGAATGATGTTCACTTAATTCAGGATCCCCAATTGCTTAGTTCCTAACGTGTTTGACATATCAACTGACAGTAGTGTTGTAGACAGTTGGGGCAAGAATCTAAACTGCAGGGCTGAGAATTGTATGGTTTTCTATTTGTAAACCTTTTGCAACAGTCACTAGATGAAAATTGTGTGTGTTTGATGAACAAATAACTGAAACTATGTCCCTTTTTCATACACAGGAAGACCTCAGCCAGGAGGTGGCTGTGGAATGTGGCAGTCAGGAGGAGGCAGGGGTTAGTGGCAGCCAAGAGGTGGGTAGTGGCAGCCAACAGGGGGGTAGGCGTAGGAGCCTGACTGTCTCCCAAGTCCCTCCCCTCCGCCTTCCCTACAGAAGGGCGAGAAGGATGGGGGAGGTGGGAGAGTCAGCGCTCCAGCTGATCCGAGATGCTTCAGCCTCCCTATATGCCACACCCACCTACGAGGAGGCCTTTGGCTCCTTGGTTGCCAATAAAATGAAGGGTATGAAGGTGGGGCAACGCAGCATGTGTGAGGGGGTCATCCTCAAGGTCCTAAATGAGGGGATGGCTGGGGAGATGACCCCACTCACACATGTTTGCGATAGTGACCTTGCTCCGCCTCCTCCTCCTCCTTCTGCCACCCCACCAGCACCACAGCCACAGCGTGCAAGGAAGCGTGGAAGGAAGACCTGAGAGTGACGACCTGGATTCAGTCTGGTCTGAGAGAAGATGGAGCCTCTCGTAGGACCAGAGCCTGGGGACCTAGATGGCATCTGCTGCAGTTCCGGATGTTTTGGACTTCAGGACCAGATAGCACTCCCTTATTATTTAGATAGGTACTCCTCAGGCCCCCAATTTTAGAAGCTTCAAAAATGATGGTTGCCGTGGGGGTCCAAGGCTTTGCAAATTCCCCAAGTTTCTCCATCGCTGCGTTCCTCTTTGGTTTGTTGCTGAGACCTAAATAAAGGTATTTTTGAGTTGAAATAATCATTGCCTATTGTGTTTTACTTTTCTACAATGACAGTTTATTTGTGAGTAGGCAGGTACATTTCACTAATCATAAAGTATAATTAACAAGGGGCACCAACAACCAACAAACTCCTAGTAAATTTAAGCAACAAATAGAAATGTTAATAAAAAAAAAAATTTCCAAAAAAAAAAAAAAATCTCCTTAAAATATGTATTCCAAAAAAAAAAAAAAAAATGACAAATCCCCCAAAAAATATAACAAAGATTCTTTTACGATTTGAGTAAAAATAAACATGTAGTCTAGAAATCCTGAAAAGTAATAAAGAACTAAGTTTGTGAGAAGTGCGGGTGAATAGGAGCAGCTAAAACATATCATTCTTCTTGCATTGTAAAGAAAAAGAGAATGCGCTGCATTAAAGACATTTTAACATTGCAGCGTGACGAATGTGCTGTGTCGATTAGGAAAGGTAGTTTTACCTGACCGAGCGCTTCCGTCACAGAATTTCTTCTGAGTATGCGTAGCACTTTGTCCGTCGGACTACGCTACACACGATCGGATTTGGTGTGATCGGACTTTGTTGTCCAAAAATCTATCCAGCAGGAGATAGGACTTTGTCCGTCGGACAATCCGATGGAAACTGTCCGATGGTGCCTACACACGGTCGGAATTTCCGACAACATTGTCCGATAGGACAGAATCCATCGGAAAATCCGACCGTGTGTATGGGGCTTTAGTATCCTTTGGTGTGTGCTTTTGGAGATGGCGACCCATGCTTATCTAACACATTGCTCGCCATTATTCTGCATCGGTTTAACCACTTGCCGACCGGCGCACGACGATATACGTCGGCAGAATGGCACGGACAGGCAGGAGGGCGTATATATAAGTCCCTCCTTTAAGCCTGTCCGTGCCATCGGGAGCGCGCCGGGAGGGGCGCGCTCCCGCGCCGGTCGGGACCCCCGTGAGTCCGGTCGTGGTCCCCGCGGACTCGATCGCCGCGGGGACCCCTGCGATCGTCTCACGGGAAGGCTGAACGGGGAGATGCCGAGATAAACAGCATCTCCCCGTTCTGCCTAGCAACTAGTGACGCCGATCTCTGCTCCCTGTGATTGGAGCAAAGATCAGCATTCACTAGCTGACAGCCACGCCCCCCCACAGTAAGAAACACACCCCTAGGCATACTTAACCCTTACACTGCCCCCTTGTGGTTAACCCCTTCACTGCCAGTGTCATTTATACAGGAATCAATGCATTTAAATAGCATTGATTGCTGTATAAATGACAATGGTCCCAAAAATGTGTCAAAAATGTCCGATGTGTCCGCCATAATGTCGCAGTCACAAAAAAAATCGCAGATCGCCGCCATTACTAATAAAAAAAAAATTATTAATAAAAATGCTATAAAACTATCCCCTATCTTGTAAACGCTATAACTTCTGCGCAAACGGATCAATAATCGCTTATTGCGATTTTTTTTACCAAAAATATGTAGAAGAATACATATCGGCCTAAACTGAGGAAAAAAATGTTTTTTTTATATATTTTTTGGGGACATTTATTATAGCAAAAAGTAAAAAATAATGCATTTTTTCAAAATTGTCGCTCTATTTTTGTTTATAGCGCAAAAAAAATAAAAACCGCAGGGGTGATCAAATACCACCAAAAGAAAGCTCTATTTGTGGGGAAAAAAGGACGTCAATTTTGTTTGGGAGCCACGTCGCATGACCGCGCAATTGTCAGTTAAAGCGACGCAGTGCCGAATCGCAAAAAGGGGCCTGGTCCTTTGGCTGCAAATTGGTCCGGTCTGAAAGTGGTTAAGGTACCTTTGGGAGACTGGAAGATGGTCAGGGCAGACCGGAATCACGGAATCACGATAAGAAACAGGAAGATGGCCAGAGTAGGTGACAGAAAAGAATCATCATCAGGATCAGGAAGATGGTCAGGGCAGGTGGCAGACAGGAATTTGGATCAGAAACATAAGATAGTCAAGGCACAGGCAGGAACTATAAACAGAAACAGGCAGATGGTCAGGGCAGGTGGCATGGACAGGAACCGTGATCAGAAAAAGGTATGGTGTTCCCTTACCCATTTCAACATTTCAAGATGAACTCCAAGCAAACCATTAATTACAGATCTAAATTGGGTATATGAGAATAGTTTCACTTACCTAAGGATTTGTATTTCTGTACATCCTGTCCTAAGATTTCTATAGCCCTGCAGATAACACAAACTGGTGACCTGACATTCTACTGCAGTTATGCAATGCATTTCAGTCACCTCCCTGCCATCAGCTTGTGAATGGGCAAAAGAGAATATTAATCTAATGAGTTCATTCCTCTGACTTCTCCTCCTGCAAGCATGTACCTATTTAGCATATTTGCATGTGCCACATCTGATTTATAGCGCATTTCCCTCTCCCAGTCTTTTCTACTGTAATGAGGATTACAAGAGGCTGTGTGGTTAAAGCTGAACTAAAGCCCCATTTCTAACAACTGAAATTGAGAAATTGTTCCCCCTTTATTTAATGGCCCTAGTGAATGAAAGATCAATCACAAATGTAATACACAAGGTATAATAGAGAAAAATATAGAAAAAATATAATTTTTATTAAATACATATGTTATAAAAAAACAGAATCTATACACGTGTACAAAAAAAGGTGGCCAAACAACATAAAAGTCAACATGACATGGCAATGACTATGTTATACTCAAAGAGTTCCGGACTGCCGTAATAGAGAGACATGATGGAGTCCAGGGACCACACCCAACGCGTTTCAGAATCCATTCTTTCTTCAAGGGTGTATTGTAGATGAAGAGTATATATCGCTATAATGTAAATACATAGACATTAAAATAATGCAGAGTATATATCACATAGACGTATGGAACAACCATTACTTATCTTGAAAACTTACATGTTGACAATAGTTTGTAGACCCAAAATGTCAGCCACAGAAACCATAAAAACAACCAGCAAAGTCCATCCAGGGGTCACTGGAGCCAAGATCGCTTACCACATCCAAGGGATCAGCCCGAGAGCCAGCTAGACCAGGTGATGGAACATGCCCAAGAAGAGTGGGGATATAACAAGGGGAATGTGTTATGCCCGATAAAAAAATCAGAGGGAGTACATGAAATGTTTAAACTGTAGATAAATAAATACATACAGAGACAGGTAGTAAGTATAAATATGTGTGTATGTGTGTGTGTATATATATATATATATATATATATATATATATATATATATAGATATTAATCAAAGCCAGGCAGCATCAACAGATTGCTGCGAGGCACACTCAAATGAAAAACCTTTACACATAAGTCTTAGTCCCGTAAACAATAAATAAATATAATTATTAAAATATATATATAAATCTTATTTGAAAAATATGTTTTCAAATCATCACAGAAAAGGCAAAATTCTTCCAACTCAATAACTAATTGTTTCTAGAACAGAGGGGATGGACTGGGGAGAGGGAAAAAAAACTCATATTGAACACCAGTCAGCAAACAACCAAGCAGAAAAACTTAATGAAAGAAACATCATAAAGGAAAGGTCATGCAAATACTGACCAAGTGCTCTGCTGGTGCAGCATATCCCATGGAGGGGCGATGTGAGCAGATCCCCTATGGTTCGTCCGCCAATGCATGGATGGGCGAAGCCGCCACCATACGATCACACATCACCAGGCTGCACAGCAGCTGGAGAGGGAGGAGATCACGATCGGGTAAACAACGCCCAAGATGGAAAAGAATGACATCCTCTGCAGCCGCATGGGTGGCCTACGTGTGTCGGGTGGGAATCGGGGAGACAAAGGACAGGGAAAGAACGGAATGTCATTGTCAACCAGACACCACTATTAATGACAGAAGTATGTACACAGAAGAATCGTCATAATACAGTACACAAAATAATTACACATCACATGTAAAATAGATATATTAACAAGGCTAGAATCGTCCTAGCAAATAGCAAGGACATAATCAGCCATGTGCCCTGACAAAAAATGTGTTCGTTTTCGTTTCATTCATTTTTTTTGGAAATTTGAAAATTCAGAAATTCGAAAATTCCGAATTTTTGAATTTCCAAATTTACAAATCTTCGGATTTTCGGATTTCCGAATTTTCGAATTTCGAATTTTGACTTTTTTTACAAATTAGTTAAATCCAAAATTTCCGAATTTATGAATTTTTCAATTTCCGAATTTTGGGATTTCCGAAATTTCAAATTTCCGAAATTTCAAATTTCGAATTTCCGAAGTTTAGAATTTTTGGAAATTCGAAAATTTGAAAATTCATAAATTCAGAAATTTTGGAATTAACTAATTTGTAAAAATTTGTTAAAAAACTAATTTGTAACTAAACGAATTTGCACATGTCTCGATCCCCCTATAGTCAATATCTATGGATCCGTAGAAACTGCTCTAGGGATATTTCCTTCAAAACGAAGGCGGCTGCTTTACGTGATAGCCTCTAATGCGGCGTACACACGGTCGGAATTTCCGATGGAAACAGTCCGATGGGAGCTTTTCATCGGATTTTCCGACCGTGTGTATGCCCAACGGTCTTTTTCTGTCGGAATTTCCGACGGACTTTGAATTGAGAACCTGTTCTAAATTTTTCCGACGGAAAACCTTTCTATCGGATTTTACGATCGTGTGTATGCAATTCCGACACGCAAAATTCCGACGCATGCTCGGAAACAATTCGACGCATGCTCGGAAGCATTAAACTTCCCTTTTATAGTGCTGTCGAACGTGTTTTATGCCGCTGTGTTATTGACCGTCGGAATTTGGTGTGATCGTGTGTAGGCAGCCGTTGGAATTCCGTCAAAAAAAACCGTCAGAGTTTTTTCCAACGAGAATTCCGATCGTGTGTACGCGGCATTAGCCACAGGATATTCAAAAACCTGTCTCAAAAAAGCCTTTAAAAGTGCTACTACCCCTACCAGACAGAATTTCTATATGCCCGACATTACTTTCCCGTATTCAATCTGTTACTCTAGATAGAATACATCCCCTTCCCAGGCAAGTGACTGGAATAAGAAGATACTCCAATGTGAATTACATTGGATCTATTGTTTGGGCGCTGCATCTCCCCCGGGGTGAATGAAGCTACCAACTTTAACCCTTTCTAGAGGGTTTTACATCGGGCGACTGGGAGAAATGAGTAAGAAATCTCGGACTAAATCACCTGATTGCATATACATACACTACATACAATTTCTGCTTTGTTCTGTCACAGCTTTTTCCGCCAGTTCATCTCTACTTTTGTGGTGTTCTATGTTTTTTATTTTTTATTTTATTTACCTTTTCCTCTTTAGTCAAGTTATATTATATCTAACTATAATAAGTGTTTATATGAACCACCAGTGTTCCTATTCCTATTGTGTTCCTATTGGCTGATTATGTCCTTGCTATTTGCTAGGACGATTCTAGCCTTGTTAATATATCTATTTTACATGTGATGTGTAATTATTTTGTGTACTGTATAATGACGATTCTTCTGTGTACATACTGCTGTCATTAATAGTGTTTAAAGTGGTTGTAAACCCTTTACAACCACTTTAACCTACAGGTAAGCCTAGATTAAGGCTTACCTGTAGGTGCTTAAAATATCTCCCAGACCTGCACGGTCTAGGAGATATTTGCAAATCGCCGTAGGGCGATTTCTTCTGCGCATGCGCCGGAGTTAGAAAGGGCACGCTGTGCGGTTTCTAGCTTGGGTCATGCCGTTAAAGGCAGCTCCCGCGCACATGCGTGGGAGTGACATCACGCAACGTCACGCCACTCCGGCCAGTCACAGAGCCGCAGTTCGTGGCCCTGGAAGGAAAAGGGGTAAAGAATGGACGCTTGCTACTAGCGAGGAAGACGGGGACATCGTGGACTTCTCCTGCAGGTAAGTGTCACATAATGGGCTACTATGCGATGAATAGTAGCCCATTATGCTTTACCTTTGCAGGGAAACAAAGAGGAAGTAACACCCATCAGGGTTTACTTCCTCTTTAATAATTATGTTGTATATTCCAGTCTTCTCCATCCAGTGGTGTCTGGTTTCCATTCCGTCCTTGCCCATCCTTTGTCTCCCCGATAACCACCCGACGCACGTAGGCCACCCATGCGGCTGCAGAGGGTGGCATTCTTTTCCATCTTGGGCGCTGTTTACCTGACCATGATCTCCTGCCTCCCCGGCTGCTGTGCAGCCTGGTGATATGTGATCGTATGGTCGTGGCTACACCCATCCATGCGTCGGCGGGTGTTTGACGCGGGACGCAACCCATGGGCGGGGTCGCGCTGAGCGCCACACTTTTTGGGGGCCAGGTGGAACACACACTTTCCCATCATGGCGGAGGCAGCAGCCATACGGGGACTGCCCATCTGGCTGCGGCGTATATATAAGAAGCTGCATTTTTCCTGTTTTTGCCATCCATCTTCTTGAACTGTAGGGGGTGTGCTCACATCGCCCCTCCATAGGATATGCTGCATCAGCAGAGCACTTGGTCAGTGTTTGCATGACATTTCCTTTATGATGTTTCATTAAGTTTTTCTGCTTGGTTGTTTGCTGACTGGTGTTCAATATGAGTTTTTTTCCTCTCCCCAGTCCACCCCCTCTGTTCTAGCATCAATTAGTTATTTAGTTGGAAGAATTTTGCCTTTTCTGTGATGATTTGAAAATATATTTTTCAAATACATTTATAAATATATAAATATATATATATATATATATATATTTTTTTTTTTTTTCGGGAATAAGACTTATGTGTAAAGGTTTTTCATAGAGTGTACCTCGCAGCAATCTGTTGTTGCTGCCTGGCTTTGATTAATATGTATGCACACCTCACATTTTTGTAAATATTGTATTATATCTTTTCATGTGACAACACTGAAGAAATTACACTTTGCTACAATGTAAAGTAGTTGTCATGGATCTGCAGTAATGTTCACGTCTGTCTGCTTACCACTCCGTGTGTTCGGCTTAAGAGACCAGCTGCCCTTCACCTGGCTGCTTAAGTAATCTCCCTTCAAGCATGGCTCCACCCCAGCCTATGACTGGGAACACTATATTAACTAGCTGATCAATATTGTGTGTTTGGCTTCCTGCGTGTGTGTCTTGAGACACGCTATAAGTCATTGATCGCCGCCATTACTAGTAAAATAAATAAATAAAAGTAAATTAAATATATCCTATAGTTTGTTTTTTTACCAAAAATATGGAGCAGAATACATTTTGGCATACATTTATGAAGAAATGTGAATTTTCCTATTTTTTTTTTATTGGATAGGTTTTATAGCAGAAATGAAAAATATTGTTTTTTTTTCAAAATTGTTGGTCTTTTTTTCTTTATAGTGCAAAAAATAGAAAAACTCAGGTGATCAAATACCACCAAAAGAAAGCTCTATTCCTGGGGGAAAAAAGGACGTATATTTTATTTGGGTACAGCGTCGCATGACAATGCAATTGTCAGTTACCAAATTACCAAATCACACAAGTAAACAAGTTGTGGTCCAGAAACACCACCAATGGATGTCAGCATATAGCAAACAATAGTAACCTTATACAGTTTGTAATTACAACAGAAAAAATACATTTAGGTGGGAGAAAACACATGACCTTTTTTTCTGGAGGATAGTAGACCCAGTAGAGTATAATGTCATAAGATGCTAATTTCTTGGATGTTCATTTTCTGATTTCCTCTTTACATAATAAAAGCAACCATTTTACTTTGAATTTCTATACTGTTTTCTCTTATTTTCTTCCTTGAACTGTCATCTAGCATGGTATTCATTAGTAAAGTACCTTTACATTATGTACTGTACTTTCTCTATAATTGAACATTCATTAAAGAAAGGAAACTGAATTCCAATGAGTTATTATCTGTCATTATTGTGACATGAAAGGATATAATTTATTGTGCTATCCATATATGATACTGCCCCTTTCCTGATTTTATTTATTCATTTTGTTTCTCCCTAATTTTTAATGAATTCCTCACTGCCTTTTTTGATAACTTCCTCTCATCAGCATTATAGAGATAAAAAAATAAAAATAATATAAATAAAGAAATTCCCAAATCTTATTCTGGTAGCCAAACATCCGATATTTTCTGGCAACCAAATATCTATAGTACCCTTTGCAAGAAGGATCATAGGCATAAGACCAAAGTGGCAAGCCATAAGTTAAAATGAGAGCCAGGAGAAAGCAATATTGAGAATTATTTCCTAAAAATTTCAGCATAAATAGGAGGATTTCATTGAAATGATTGGAGTTAACGAAGAAGGTAAAAATATTGAGAATTTTGTTAGTTTTTAAAGATTCAATTTGCTTTAAATGTCTTGAGGATTACAACAATGCTAGACCTGTGCTTGTAATAAAAACTGTTCGTAATAAGCATACATTTTTTCCCTGTTTTTTTTTTTTTCTGAAGGAAGCCACAGGCATAAAACATGTAAAATAAAATATGCAAGGCAATACTACACAAATAATAATCAATTTGGTCTGAAAGTGGCTAGAGAGTGACATTTTTGCCCATTCTTCTTTCCAAAATAGCTAAAGCTCTGTCAGACTGGATTTCAAGTTTTGCAACAGGCTCTTAATTGGATTTAGGTCTGGACTTTGACTGGGCCATTCTAACACATGAATATGCTTTGATCCAAACCATTCCATTGAAGCTCTGGCTGTGTCATGAAGATCCTGCCAGAAACCTGAACCCTGGCCCACGGGCGCCACTGCGCATGCGTGCTGGTGCGCGTGCACGTGTGCGGCTGCGCACGGGCGCGCGCACAGGTAGACAGGTGCGCGCTCTAGTTGGCGCCAGGTAGCCTATTTAAATCCGGCCAGAGCAGACGGTCCATGCTGTCTGCTCTACAGCGTTGTGGTGATAGTAACCTGACCCTGATTCCTCTGTCCTGTATTGACCCGGCCTGCCTGTGACCATTCACCTATCCGCCTGCACCCGACCTTGGCTTGTTTGTGACCATCCTTCTGCTTAATCCTCTTGTACCTTGCTGCCAGCCTGATATCTGACCCGGCCTGTTCTGATGACCCAGCTTACCTGTACTGATCCAGTCTGCTCTGAAACCCTGTTTGCTTTGCTGAACCAGCTTACCTGTGCTGATCCGGTCTGCTCTGAAACCCTGTTTGCTTTGCTGAACCAGCTTACCTGTACTGATCCGGTCTGCTCTGAGGTCCTGTCTGCTGTGCTGAACCAGCTTACCTGTACTGATCCAGTCTGCTCTGAAACCCTGTTTGCTTTGCTGAACCAGCTCACCTGTACTGATCCGGTCTATTCTGAGGTCCTGTCTGCTGTGCTGAACCAGCTTACCTGTACTGATCCGGCCTGCTCTGAGTTCCTGTCTGCTTTGCTGAACCAGCTTACCTGTACTGATCCGGCCTGCTCTGCTATCCAGTCTGCTGTGCTGATCCTGCCTGTCCATCCAGATCTAGCCTGCTCTGCTATCCAGTCTGCTGTGCTGATCCTGCCTGTCTATCCAGATCTAGCCTGCTCTGCTATCCAGTCTGCGGTGCCGATCCTGCCTGTCCATCCAGATCCAGCCTGCTCTGCTATCCAGTCTGCTGTGCCGATCCTGCCTGTCCATCCAGATCCAGCCTGCTCTGCTATCCAGTCTGCTGTGTCGATCCTGCCTGTCCATCCAGATCCAGCCTGCTCTGCTATCCAGTTTGCTGTGCTGATCCTGCCTGTTCATCCAGATCCAGCCTGCTCTGCTATCCAGTCTGCTGTGCTGATCCTGCATGTCCATCCAGATCCAGCCTGCTCTGCTATCCAGTCTGCTGTGCTGATACTGCCTGTCCATCCAGATCCAGCCTGCTCTGCTATTCAGTCTGCTGTGCTGATCCTGCCTGTCCATCCAGATCCAGCCTGCTCTTCTATCCAGTCTGCTGTGCTGATCCTGCCTGTCCATCCAGATCCAGCCTGCTCTGCTATCCAGTCTGCTGTGCTGATCAAGTTACCCACCTTGTCCACTGAGTTGACCCTGTGTCACTCCACCGGTCTGTTGATCCTGCCAGGCACCCGTGCTCCTCCTCACTCCTGGGTCTCCTGTCACCCTACCAGGGAACCAGGAGTGGGAGACGCAAGGGAGGTCTCTCTCTGCAACTCGGGCTCGCACCACCAGGTACGTGACAGGCTGTATGTTTAGGGTCATTGTCCTGCTGGAAGGTGAACCCCTGCTCCAGTCTCAAGTATTTTGCATACTCCAACAGGTTTTCTTCTAAGATTGCTCTGTATTTGGCTCCATCCATCTTCTCATCAACTCTGACCAGCTTCCCTATCCCTGCTGAAGAAAAGCATCCCCACAACATGATGCTGCCACCACCATGCTTCATGGGGGGAATTGTGTGTTCAGGTTTATGTGCTGTGATAGTTTTCCACCACACAGCATTTTGCTTTTAGGCCAAAAAGTTAAATTTTGGTTTAATCTGACCAGAGTACCTTTTTCCACCTGTTTGCTGTGTCCCCCACATGGCTTCTCGCAAACTGCAAACAGGACTTCTTATGGTTTTTTTTCAACAATGGCTTTCTTCTTCCCGCTCTTCCATAAAGGCCAGATTTGTGGCGTGCATGAATAATAGTTGTCCTGTGGACAAATTCTCCCACCTAAGCCGTGGATCTCTGCAGCTCCTCCAGAGTTACTATGGGCCTCTTGGCTGCTTCTCTGATTAATGCTCTCCTTGCCTGGCCTTTCAGTTTAAGTGGACGGCCATGTCTTGGTAGGTTTGCAGTTGTTCCATACTCTTTCCATTTTCGAATGATGGATTGAACAGTGCTCTGTGAGATGTTCAAAGCTTGGGATATTTTTTGATAACCTAACCCTGCTTTAAATTTCTCCACAACTTTATCCCTGACCTGTCTGGTTTGTTCTTTGGCTTTCATGAAGCTGTTTGTTCACTAAGGTTCTCTTACAAACCTCTGAGGGCTTCACAGAACAGCTGTATTTATACTGAGATTAAATTACACACAGGTGGACTTTATTTACTAATTAGGTGGCTTCTGAAGGCAATTGGTTCCACTACATTTTAGTTAGGGGTATCAGAATACAGGGCTGAAGACAAATGCATGCAACACTTTTCAGATATTTATTTGTTAAAAAACTTTGAAAACTAGTTATCATTTTCCTTCCACTTCACATTTATGTGCCACTTTGTGTTGGTCTATCACATAAAATCCCAATAAAATACATTTAGGTTTTTGGTTGTAACATGACAAAATGTAGAACATTTCAAGGGGTGTGAATACTTTTTCAAGGTACCGTAGAGCATTTTTTGTACACAGTTTAGAGTTTAGGTGAGTTTTGCATTTTTGCCAGAAGACTCCAATCAGAAACACAAGCCAGAAGAGTTTTTTTTCCTGCCTCTAAATGCTGAGCTCAAAATATGCCTCTAAACGTCCTAATGTGCATGGACAGATAGGATAACATCAAGCTGCTTCTACAGGCAAAACACAAAACTCCTGTAGAGGCAGCGATTTTTAAGCCAGTGTGCCTTAGGATAAAAATTTTGACTATCTTTAATGATAACTGCAAAAGCTAATGGGAGATTGGCTTTTACCCAAAAGCTTGCATATCTGTTTAGCTGGACTTACACTTGAAAAGGAAGTTACTGTAAGTGTGATGTTTGAGATAAACTGGAATTCCATGATATTATTTGGAGACATACATCTAGGATATCAAATTATAAATTAGAGAAAGAAAAATATTTATGATCATAATCTGATCTTGTTCCTAATGATGCCAAGTGATGATTGCCTGTAAAACTTGGCCAATGTAAACTCGATGACACACCGCGACTCAACTTGTACCAACATGTGTCTTGATAACAGCGATAGTCTGTTGAGTTGGTGTGGTGTGAACTGGCACAATGTTACAGAGTTCATGTAAGGAAAACTTAGCAGATTCCAAAACTTTATTTGCACAGACTGTTGAAGTAGGCTTTCTTGGCAGCACTGTATGATGATCATCAGTGCCCACGCTTATCTGGGCACATCAGTGCAGTCACCCGTGTCACTTTGTGTTGAGTCACAGATAATCTGTTCTTTTCTACATGGTTAACATATATGTGTCTGTGTATTTGTCCTAGCTTGTCTTTTTACAGCCTCAATCACACAGGGCTAAAACATGTAAGCATTTGTTTTGTTTTTTTATCCTGTGTTAAATAAAGGAGTATAGTATTCCCACTAGCGTGTGCCGATCTACAACTTCTTTTTACAGTATGTACATTTTAAAATTCCTTTATTTTTTACACCCCTTTGCATAAGGTATTATAGTTAATATATTTACAACCATATAATATGCAGCATTGCTGAGAATGGATAGAACTGTTTAAAGTGGTTCTAAAGGCTCATGTTTTCTTCATGTATTCTATGCATGAAGGTAAAAAAAACATCTTTGTGCAGCCCCCCAAATACTTACCTGGGTCCCATCGCGCTCCAGCGTTGTGCATGAGAGCCTCGACTCTCCGGGGACTCTTCTTCCTCATTGGATAAGACAGCAATGGGAGCCATTGACTCCCACTGTTGTCAATCACAGCCAGTAAGCCAATGAGGAGAGAAAGGGGGGCGAGACAAAAATTGGACACGCAGAGTAGTGGCTCGGAAGCGAGCCTGCTTGTGTGCCTGCATTGCAAGATGCTTGCTCTGGGAGCAATCAGCAGGAAGGAGGGACCAGGAGTGCCTGTGGGGACCTGAGAAGAGGAGGATCGGGGCAGCTCTGTGCAAACCCACTGCACAGAGCAGGTAAGTATGACATGTTTGTTATTTTTTTTAAATGCATTTAATATCACTTTAAATTAGATCCTACCCCATGTTGGAAGAAGAAACAGCAATTAGCTTTCTATATAAACTAAACTATATATGTATGCATTATACCTTTCTATCCAGCAGGTGGCATTGCAGTATTATAGTGTGTATTCTCAGGGGTAATGTAATCACAAGATGTACCTTCTGTATCTGTCAAGTGTGTACTTGTATTGTCCTGCTTCCTGTAAGACTTGCATTGCTAATCCTCCATGAAAATAAAGTATTCTCTGCATACAACAAGCTTTCCAAGCACATGATTCAATAACCTGCTAATAGGTTATGGGTCCCAGGCACCTAGGCATTTGAGAGGATATCCCAGGCAACCCAGAAGCACCCTGAGGCACTGGAAAGAATACGCAGCGAGTATAGCAAGTCAGTGAATACTGTATACAGGCTACTGAAACATGGCAAGTGGTTCAGATGTGAAGTTTGCAGTTGCAAAGCTGAACAATGCCAATTACCATCTATGGAAGTTTAAACTGAAAATGTTTCTTAACAAGGATGACTTGTGGCAAGTTCTGAATACAGACAGACCCTCAGATAGAGAGACAGAGGAATGGGACAGAAAAGATAGACAAGCAAAGTGATTATAAGCTTATTAGTGGAAGATGACTAGCTTATCCACATAAGAACAGAGAAAACGGCCAAAGATATGTGGACTTCATTACAATAGTTGCAAGAGCGTTCAAGTCTAAACTGAAAACTGTTTTTGCTATGAAAGTTATACAAGATGAGACTAGAAAAAGGCCAGCAAATGTGTGACCACGTGAATGCTATGCTAATGATCATAGAGCAACTACAAACCATTGGAGAGGACATCAAAGAAAACTATATTGTTGCCCTTCTCCTCTACAGCCTTCCAGAGACATATACTGCTCTTTTTAACACTTTAGAAACCAGACCCGAACAGGAGCTGACACTGGAGTATGTCAAAGGGAAATTAATCAATGAATATGACAGAAGGAAAGAAAATATGCACCATGATGACAAAGCTCTTAAGATGTACAAAGGCACAAAGCACAACAAAGAAAGCAGAGCCTGTTTTCTCTGTAAAAAGATTGGTCACTTAAAAAAGGACTGTTCTATCTGGAAGGCTGAGCAGCGAAAGCTAGAGCTATTCACAAAAGAAAGAGTCAAAGCAATCACAATGGAAATTGCAGACACATCATGGAGAGGCACCTTTAAAGTGACGCAGAGCGGCAAGCTTAACGGCTGGTGCATAGACTCAGGAGGGACAAGCCACATGACTAGCGATGAGACCTTCTTCACAAACATTGATTACAATGTAAAAGACAAAGTTTTCCTAGCAAACAGGAAAAGCATCATCTCAGAAGGTAAAGGCCAGGGCTTCCTGAACTGCATTACATCACAAGGAGGTAAACACAGTATCCTTGTAAAGAAAGTGCTGTGTTCCTGAACTAGAAGGCAGCCTTCTATCAGTGAAAAGTCTTGCAAACAATGGTCTCACAGTTAAGTTCCAGGGTGATGAATGCACAATTCACAATAATAAGCAATGCCTCGCAAAAGGAAAACTGGATGATCACCTATACAGGTTCATTACCACAGAATGGAAAGTCAAAGTAGTCTCTAATGACCTAAACAGCAAATGTATTCTCTTATGGCACAGGTGGCTGGGACACAGAGGTCCAGAAGCTATACAGGACATTATAAAGAGAGGCCTATCGGAAGATTTGACAATAATGCCTTGCAAAGTGCTCATGAAATGCAGGTGCTACATTACAGCAAAAGCCACACGTGCTCCCCTTTCACAGGCATCTCAAAGAAAAACTACCCACCCCCTGCAGCTCATACACAGTAATGTATGCGGTCCAATGAAAATTCCCACGTCAGGTGGGAACAGATATCTACTGACTTTCATTAATGATTATTCCAGGTACACAACTACTTATTTGATGAAACACAAGAATGAAACATCAGAGAAACTTCAAGAGTTCGTTGCTATGTCTAACAACAAATTCCAAAACAAACCAGGAATAATACGCACCGACAATGATGAAGAATACATAAGCAAAGAAATAGCCTCATATCTTAAGAGGTTTCAGCTCACTGTCAGCGTGACTGGAACGCAATAAAAAGAGTGATGCAGTACCTCAAAGGAACAATTCAGATGAAGTTATTGAGATTGGGCTGGGGACTACACAGACCGCAAATCCACAAGTGGATTTTTCTTCCAGTATGGGGAAGGAACCATACATACCATGATATAGTCGAAAGCAAGCAACTGTCTCTTCAACTGAAGCAGAGTACATTTCAGCAGCACACGCTTGTCAAGAAGCAATATGGATTTGTCAACATTTAGTGGACATTGGAATAGACATGTCAAAAACAATTCCCGTTTTTGAAGACAACCAGGAATGTATAAAGCTTACGCAATCAGAAAGGGTCAATCCTAGGACCAAACACATCGACGTCAAGTATCACCTACTGAGGGACAATCAAGAGCAAGGTGTTATTTACATTCAATACTGCCCGTCAGAGGAGATGACTGCTGATGCACTCACCAAACATTTGTTGAAGGAACATCATAGTTATATCCAGAAGAAGCTGAATGTAATTTGACAAAGCACATGCTGTTGAGAAGGGATGTTGGAAGAAGCAACATCAAGTAGCTTTCTATATAAACAAAACTATATATGTATGCATTATACCTTTTTATCAATCAGGTGGCACTGCAGTATTATAGTGTGTATTCTCTATGGTAATGTAATCACAAGATGTACCTTCTGTAATGTTTAGGGGTTCTAGGTAATTTTCTAGCAAAAAAAATTGTTTTTAACTTGTAAACACAGAGTCTGAAAAAAGAGGCCTGGTCTTTAAGTGGTTAATAAATATTGCTTTCTGGGTCCTTTGAGACAAATGATGGAAAATATGCACCCTTTTAAATCAAAGACAACGCAAAGCTACTAATTCACTTCCTGTTTATCTCTTGTTTGTCTCTTGCCTTGACTATTGTGACTCCCTTTTCATTGGTCTACCTTTACATAGGTTATTTTACCCTTCAATCCATCATGAATGCTCATGACTCATCCGCCTCACCAACTGTTCAGTGTCCACTAACCCTCTCTGCCAATCCATTGGCTTCACCCAACAAATAAAATGTTAAATTCTAACAACATACAAAGTCAATCACAATTCTGTCCCAAGTTACATCACTAATCTTATCTCAAAATACCACCCAAATTGCCCTCTTCAGTCCTTCTAAGACCTACTGCTCTCTAACTCCCTTGTCACCTCCTCCCATGCTCACCTACATAACTTCTCCAGAGCTTCTCCCATCCTCTGAAACTCCTTATCCCAGTCTGCTTGACTATCTCTATGCCTGAGAACCCATCTGAGTAATAATAAACTGGACTGTTACTATCTCCGGAAGCTCATTCCTAACAGTTATTACCTTATGTTTTACTTGACCCTTCCTTTTATATTGTAAGCTCCAACGAAGAGGGCTCTTGGATCCCGCTTGTATGGAATTGTATCATAACTGCGCTGTCTATCTTCATTTTGTAAAGTGCTGTGCAAACTGTTGGCACTATAATAATCCTGTTTAATAATAATTTATTAAAACCCATTGGGATTTATGTGCATGCTCACACCAGTAGGCATCCTTTAGTCTAGTCTATAAAGCATGCTGTGTAAGTAAAGTAAATACATACATCAGACGCACAAGCTCTTCCAGCTAATTAAATATATATATTGGCACCACATCTATCGTACCTCCGTCTAGTTTTCTGTAATTTAAAAGTAAACACTTTGGGTTTTTTTGGTACAAAAGCTGTTGAAGAGTGTGAGCTGACCTTGATATCATCAGCATAACACATCAGATTATTCATTACTGTCAAGCTGCTCACTGTAATTTCTAAAGTACACAGCAAATAAAAGAAATTGTTTCTTGCACAGTTGTTTTTTAATGCCTTTATCTGTTTAATGGGAGAACAGTTTCAGGCATACAGTTTTCTAATTTCCATACTCCAGAATTAATTACGATAAAATATTTAGAGGAGATAATATACTGCTTCTTAATATTCATCATTAATGTGAACAATTTCCCCATCGTGGAGTAGAAATAATTGCCAGCTGGATGACACATTCTACTAACTATCTCCCTGTAGTTGAGAGCTGTAAACACAAATGAAAAGAGAAGAAAAAGATTATCGGCTGTTGCATTTTACTATACAATATCCACCAACTTGCAACGTTTCCTATGACCTGTGTCCTTAGCCTTTGTACCTGGATTGTCATGTCTAGACTTTTGCAGATCATTTATTAACCACTTGCTTACTGGGCACCTAAACCCCCCTCCTGCCCAGACCAATTTTCAGCTTTTAGCGCTGTCGCTATTTGAATGACAATTGCGCGGTCATACAACACTGTACCTGAATGAAATATTTATCATTTTTTTCCCCCCACAAATAGAGCTTTCTTTTGGTAGTATTTGATCACCTCTGGGTTTTTTTTTTTTTTTGTTAAAATTAAAAAAAAATTAAAAATACAAAACCGTTTTATATTTTGTTAATACATTTTGAAAACAGGTCGTTTTTTTCCTTCATTGATGTACGCTGATGAGGCTGCACTGATGGGCACTGATAAGACGACACTGATGGGCAATAATAGGCAGCACTGGTGGGCACTGATGAGGTGGCTCTGGTGGGCACTGATAGGTGGCATTGGTGGGCACTGATGGGTGGCACTTATGGGTGGCACTGAAGGGCATTGATAGGTGGCACTGAAGGGCACTAATAGGTGACACTGATAGCTGGCACTGATGGATGGCACTGATGGGCACTGATGGGTGGCAGTGATGGGCACTGATCTGCACTGGTAGGTGACACTGATAGGCAGCACTGCTAGGTGGCACTGATGCGGCACCGATTGGCACCACTGGTGGGCATTGATAGGTGGCACTTGTGGACACTGATAGGTGGCACTGATTGCTGGCACTTACGTACTATGGGCACTGTGGGCACTGATTGGTGGGCACTGATTCGTGGCACTGGCAGGCGGTACTGGTGGGCATATATGAGGTTCTTCCTCTTTGCGACCAATGTCCCTTCAAGCAGAAGCCGGTGATCTGCTTTTTTTCTCCTCACGCTGTGAGGGTGAGAAGCAAAAAAAAACGATTACCCATCCTCTGTTTACATCATGTGATCAGTTGTTATTGCAGGGAACCAAAGAGGAAGTAAAATCCATCAGGGTTTACTTCCTCTTTAAATAAACATCTGGTAAAATGTAGACGTATTTTCCCCAGTGTTTTGGCATAAACCAACCACTGTAGAGCACCTTCCACACTGCACCAGTTTACTGAACATCTAGCAATTTAATTTGATATTTATATTATATTTATATTATATACATTTTTGTAGGATTTTGATTATTCAGACGGTATGTAATTTTTTAAATAATATGAGGATCATTATTGCAGCATCTTTGCTACGGGTGTTTGGATCCCTATTAAGGTTCTGATCGTGGCGAGCATCTGCGTTCAAAGAGATGTAATTGATGTCCAGCTTAGCCCTCGGGAATTAAAACGAGGTTTGGTTTGGAATCTTGGTTATAGATGGAGCAGTATGTCGCCCGTTCCCCAGGAGGACGTCAATCTCTGGCGAAATGCGTATGGAGGGATGACATGCTGACGTCATCGCTGTTTGCGAGTCCCAGAAGCACGGGTGCTCGTTGTCCATATGTCAGCTGGCGTTTTTTACAGTGGCCTATGTATGTGAGGATTAAAATTAATTGTTGGATTTTATGCTATGTGGAGCCTCTTTTATTATCTCTGAGTGGGATTGTCTGGACATCGCGGTGAGAGGATTCGCCTGCAGGACCATCGATCACAGGTTGGAATACCATTCAAGACCCTGGCGGTGTAATCAGCCACAAGCTTACTGGCCTTTAAGGAAGGTCCAGTACTGCTGGTAAGCAGGCATTTGTATTCCTGGTGGTGGTTCTGTGGTGTCTAGTCACCTTTTCGGATTCAGCTTGACTGTGTGTCAATGGGACTTTGATCCACACGTGGAACATTGTGCAGGACTTTTCCTTTGCCCAGTAATCACCGTCTTGTTTCAAGGGGACTTCATCTCTCATTGATTGATGCTTAGTGCACTTCCTATTTTAATCTATTTATGTCAGCTTTAGTGCGACTCTGTTCTATATTACTTTTGTTTATACTTAAATCAGGAAGCTCTGGAATAAAAGTACTTTATTAGTTACATGGGTACACGGGTACAGGCTACAGGTTGACGCGTTTCAGCTTAGAAGCCTTCATCAAAGCATATATATATATATATATATATATATATATATATATACATATGCTTTGATGAAGGCTTCTCAGCCGAAACACGTCAGTGTATAGCCTGTACCCATGTACCCATGTAACTAATAAAGTACTTTTATTCAAGAGCATCCGAGTTGCCAGCCTTCCTGATTTAAATATTGTATCTGTGGGGCCTGAATGTCCTAGCTAGAGCACCAGACAGTTCGAGGACTTTTATATTAGCAGTGGAGCTGGGGTAACAATTTAAGCTCCATTTTCATTAAAAAATAAAGAATGCAGGGCTCAGCTATGCCCATCTATGATGCCTGACCAGTGCCCATAAATGCAGCCTGACCAGTGTCCAGCAATGCAGCCTGACCAGTGCCCATAAATGCAGCCTGACCAGTGCCCATAAATGCAGCCTCACCAGTGCCCAGCAATGCAGCCTCACCAGTGCCCAGCAATGCAGCCTCACCAGTGCCCAGCCATGCAGCCTCCCCAATGACCATCTATGCAGCCTCACCAGTGCCCAGCAATGCAGACTCACTAGTGCCCAGCAATGCAGCCTCACCTATGCCCAGTAATGCAGCCTCACCAGTGCCCAGGGATTCCGCCTCACCATTGCCCAGCAATGCAGCCTCACCAGTGCCCAGCAACGCAGCCTCACCAGTGCCCAGCAACACAGCCTCACCAGTGCCCAGGAATGCAGCCTCACCAGTGCCCAGGAATGCAGCCTCACCAGTGCCCAGGAATGCAGCTTCACCTGTGCCTAGCAATGCAGCCTCATCTGTGCTCAGGAATGCAGCCTCACAAGTGCCCAGGAATGCAGTCTCAGCAGTACCCAGCAATGCAGCCTCACCTGTGCCCAGGAATGCAGCCTCACCAGTGCCCAGGAATGCAGCCTCACCTGTGCCCAGGAATGTAGCTTCACCTGTACCCAGCAATGCAGCCTTACCTGTGCCCAGCAATGCAGCCTCACCAGTGTCCAGGAATGCAGCCTAACCCGTGCCCAGCAATGCAGCCTCACTAGTACCCAGGAAAGCCACCTCACCGTTGCCCAGCAATGCAGCCTCACCAGTGCCCAGCAACACAGCCTTACCATTGCCCAGGAATGCAGCCTCACCAGTGCCCAGGAATGCAGCCTCACCTGTGCCTACCGATGCAGCCTCATCTGTGCCCAGGAAAGCAGCCTCAAACGTGCGCAGTAATGCAGTCTCACCTGTGCCCAGGAATGCAGCCTCACAAGTTCCCAGAAATTCAGCCTCACCAGTGTCCAGGAATGCAGCCTCACCTGTGCCCAGCCATGCAGCCTCCTCTGTGTCCAGCAATGCAGCCTCACCAGTGCCAAGCAATGCAGCCTCATCTGTGCCCAGCAATGCAGCCTCACCTGTGCTCAGCAATGCAGCCTCACCTGTGCCAGCAATGCAGACTCACAAGTGCCCAGCAATGCAGCCTCACTAGTGCCCATGAATGCAGCCTCACCTGCGCCCAGCAATGCAGCCTCACGTGTGCCCAGGAATTCAGCTTCACCAGTGCCCAGGAATGCAGCCTTGCCAGTACTCAGCAATTCAGCCCTACCAGTGCCCAGTAATGCAGCCTCACCTGTGACCAGGAATGCAGCCTCACCTTTGCAGCAGGGCCAGAAGCCACCTAGTTCTATTTTAACAACCTATTTTAACATACTACCTCATGCACACTGGACCTTTTTTTCTGCTGCTTCTAGGGGCAATTGTTGTTTTTTTTTCTGCCTCTAAATGCCCCTGCATGTTAGAGTCATGGGCATTTAGAGGCAGAAAAAAAAAAAAAAAACCTGGAAGTTAGTGTGTCCAGGAGCAGCAGGGTTTTCTCAGGAAAAAAATGCTTGATGCACCTAGACTCGTTTAGAGGATAAATTTATTTTAATGGCCAGAATAAATATTCTGGCCAATGAAATGAATGAATGCCTAAGCACTTGACACGCATAAACGTGTTACATGAGTTTAAAAGCGTCAAGCATTTTTTTTTTGCCAAAATTCTGCTGCCAGAAGGAAAGGAATTCTACGAGAGTTAGCAAAACGTTCAGTGAGCACAGGGCCAGAACAAGGGGTGGGCAGGAGGGACAGTTGCCCTGGGCGCAATGGTTTACTGTAGGGATGGGGGCACCTTCCTTCTGTTCTAAGGCTGGCAGGAGTATTGAGAGTGAGTGACTGGGTGTAGGATCCCCTAAGCTTGCACATCATGAATAGGGGAGGGGGCACAGTTCGAAATCTTTTCCCTGGGCGCTGGATGACCTTGTCCCAGCACTGAGCATGAGGCCTTACTGTCAGCAAGTTACTCCAAGCCACCACTATGGGACACTTGGGAAGACAATAGACGGCTTACTCATCGAGGCCAAGTTTCCATGCCCAAAAAGCACAGTACAGTGGTGGATAGGAGCAGCTAGTTCCCAGCAAAGCAGGATGTAGTCATGGAGTCAGGCCATGCTGCTGGAAACAGGATTCATTTTTAGGTGATGTGACCCCTTAATACTGGCATAGTCCGCAGATACCAGGCTGTATAACTAATAGGCAAAGTGCAGTTTTGCTTTAATCACAAAAAACAGGAATAGGATTGTGTGGAAAGAAAACACTTTCACATGTGACCTCTTTAGCAGGATAGTTATGCAGCAATGCAGTGGCAGAAGGTTCCCCTGCTACACTGAGTTTGCTAGTACACATAACCAAGATATTGTCCATTCATTATTAGACTAAAAATTGCAGTAGCAAGCCCATAAGACTATGCGCCATTTGTGTACTCTTTGCAAGCTATTAACAGTTAACCCATTCACCTTTTGTCAGCAAGTTTGTGTGTCTGTGTGTGTATGTGGTGGTGGTAAGTGTGGTGGTACGCATAGAGGTTTTGCAAATAGAAAGAAAACCAGTAAAGGTAGAGCATTCTTCTGTAACTTGGGGTTATGGAGAAAAGCCCCTAAGCACAGCAGGATACACAGGAGATTGACACACCCCGAAACAGTCAGTTTCAGAAGAAGCTTTATGCAGTAATTTCTTTACATCAGTGCCGTGTTTGGTGGTGCAGGCAGCAGGAGAGGTAGTGTTCACTTGCATCTTTGCAGGTACTTTTTTTTATAAGAAATATAAAAGAGCCATCCATTGTGGAATGCTTTTCAGAGGGCATTTGACAGGCAATGAGGAGGCATTATGTGGCACCCCACGACCACCCCACCACCCCCCACCACCTATCTTAACACCTAAAAATTTCCAACACCACAACTGCATATATTGCACATAGTTGCAGAGTGGTGAGCAATACTGCCAACAGAACACAAAGGGGGTGACAATTTTTGCCACATACACCCCTGTCCACTGCCTTTGCAGCTTAAGGGAAACCGGTTGTAGGAGTAGTGGTGCAAAAAAGTGGCTCAACCACCCTCCTAAGGCAGGCCATAGATGACGTGACCAAAGGTTGCAGGAAAGAAAATTGCATGATTCACTCATCAACACAGTCAGTGTTGAAGAGGGAATCCCTCCCACGGAGCTATTGTGTTCTCCCCCTACGAGGGGGCCATCCCTGCCAGGAGAACACAGTGATCATTGCTAGCGGATACAGCCACTGGCAATAATCTCATCCTAAAAATCCAACATAATGGATCGATTGAGCGTCTTCGGTGCAATCAGCCTGCCCATACATGGTCCCTGCTGAACTGGCCAAGATTCATACCATCAATGGCCGGCTTTAGGACAAATGTAAACGAGGCCTAAAGGACTAATTTACCAGTTTATCAGGCAGCATTGTTCGCTCAATGGTAAATCTTTGATCTGCAGTGTTTATCTTAGCTCCTCGTTGAAGATCAACTTAAAAACTGAAACATGCTATTAAATCAAATTGTTGATTCAACCAGCTTGTTGACATTAAAGCCTTTTTGCAAATTTATTTTTTTATGTTAACATTCATGTTCATATCTGAATGGAAGTCTGCTGCTATAGATATATTTTCTTAGTATAGTACAATAGAATATGAGTTGTTTTGAAATGAAAATCCAACAACATTCATTCCACATATTAAGTCTTTAGCCCCTTTTGTAAGTGACAAACAATAATTAGCCTATTAGAATTTCCAGTTTATTGTAATTTTTATACAGTGTTTGCTTTGATTTACTAGTTAGTTTATTTCGGTATATATTTATTGTTCAAGCAAGGCAAACAAGTTTTCCTAGAGAACATGTTGGAGAGGAAATTACTATAAACTTTCCGCATTATGCAACAAGTTTAAAAACAGCAAACAGGATGCTGGGTTATTTGATAATAGACGTACAGTACAGGTCAGAGGAAATACCTACTGAAAACACTGTTTACATATAGTTCACTACGCTGCCATACAAAATGCAACAACATTTACGGGAAATTAATACTTTTTTTTTGAAAAATAAAGTGTGTTTTGTAGAATGAGGCTGGTGGAATTTTTTCTTACCACTCTAGCTTGATTCCTTAAGTATCTTGAAAACGGTAATTCTATGCATTGTTTCCCTTTATGGTTGTGCTGAGATAAGAAATATCACCAGCAGATGGTGCTGCAGGTGAAATCTGAAATGCTAGCTTCCCATCCTAGTAAGACTCAGAAGCTGCAGCTCTGCTTTATTATTTTTTTTCTGTTTCTACACAGAAGGTCCCGGGTATAGTTGAGAACAGGTGATTTCATTATAGTAATCTAATAGGCCATTTATTAATGCTGAATTGCAATATATACAGAATATATATATATATAATTTTAATGGCATCCCAGTCTTATGCCCCATACACAAGGTCGGAATTTCCAACCGAAAAAGTTTGAGAGCAGGACCCCAAATTTTTTCCGACAACAAAATCCGATCAGATGTTTTCCAATCGTGTAGTAGAGAATTCCGACGCACAAGTGCCATGCATGCTCAGAATAAATTTGGGGACGAAAGCTATTGGCTACTGGCCTCTTCGTAGTCCCATCATACGTTTTGTATGTCACCTTGTTCAGAACGATCTGATCTTCCGTCAACTTTGTGCGTCCGCGTGTATGCAAGACAAGTTTCGGCCAAAAGACGTCGGAAAAAATCAGACGGATTTTGTGGTCGGAATGTCCGACCGTGTGTATGGGGCATAAGTCTGTAGGGTTCAATATTGAGTTGGCCCTCCCTTTGCCAGCTTAAAATCTTCTGGGAAGGCTGTTCACAAGGTTTAGGAGAGCGTCTATGGGACTGTTTGACCATTCTTTCAGAAGCGCATTTGTGAGGTCAGACACTAATGCAGGACGAGAAGGCCTGGCTTGCAGTCTCTGCTGTAATTCATCCCAAAGGTGTTCTATTGGGTTGAGGGTAGGACTATATCCATGTCTTTATGGATCTTGCTTTGTGCACTGGTGCGCAGTCATGTTGGAACAGGAAGGGGTCATCCCCAAACTGTTCCCACAAAGTTGGAAGCATGAAATTGTCCAAAATGTCTTGGAGTATGCTAACGCCTTCACTGGAACTAAGGGACCAATCCCAACCCCTGAAAAACAACCCCACACCATAATCCCCCCTCCAGCAAATGATTTGGACCAGTACAAAAAGCAAGACCAGTGTTCTGCTGGGAAACCTTTGCCATTCATGTGGATTCATACTACCTACCTTAACATTCTTGATGACCAAGTACACCCCTTCATGGAAACAGTATTTCCTGAGGTCAGTGGCCTCTTTCAGCAGGATAATGCGCCTTGCCACACTGCAAAAATTGTTCAAGAATGGTTTGAGAAACACAACAAGTTTGAGGTGTTGACTCCATATTCTCCAGATCTCAATCCATCGAGGCCTAGTACAATCCATGGAGGCCCCACCTCGCAACCTACAGGACCTAAAGGATCTGCTACTGGTGGCTTGGTACAAGATACCATGGCATACCTTCAGAGGTCCAGTGGCATCTATGCCCCCCCCCTCCACTGCCATGACCCCATGTGCCAGAACCAAAGGTAGAGGAAGCATGAAGCAGTTTTAGGTCCCGTTTACATGGGCGGCCAGGGTCAGTAAAAATAGGCCTCATGATCACCAAGCTGCAGATTGACCAGGTTAGTACACATTGTCACGGTTGTGGTTGTGGTGTGGCAAGAAAATTATACCACAGGTCATGCTTGGTAGGCAAAAAACAAAATGGCCAAACACCATTTAAGTGAATGGGGCTACACCGCAAGTGCCCTGCAACCATGTGCAATACACAAAGGTGTGATGTGGTGCTGCAGGCTATCAAGGGTTAGAGAAGGCATTCCAGGAGGTGATATATCACTCCAAGTCAAATGCCTCTGAAAAGCAATCCACTGCAGACAACTTTTCAAAGGGGTGGCAATGATGGCTGAAAGTAAACACGCCCTAAGGTAAGTATTACACAATAGTTTGCATTCGTAAGGACTTGAGGCCTGTGGGTGAGAAGGATAGCAAAGTTTTGTTCAAGCTTTAGGTCCACTTTAAATTTAAATATACACAGTGTTTACATAATAGGAAAATGGTTTATTGTATTTGCCGGATCAGTTCTACTTAATACATCTAATCCCCATAAATATTTACTGTTCATATCTGCAAAATAAAACCCGACAGAGTATTGTATAGCAAACAGATTGAAGTAACTCCTTCACATTATTGTATGATAAGTCAATATTGACAAAGTTAGCTCCTGTAATATATTTTAATGTTGAGTGTCTACTTGCCACTTAGCAGGAAAGCCATTTCCTCAGGAAAGATATATTGTCACAGCACAGCGTTGTATCATAATGTAAATAAAGATCATATGGATAATTTCACACCATTAGATACATTCAGCTCAGTGGAACTCATACATTTACTCCCCACTGTAGTTCAGTTATAGATGCATAGGAAAGTAAACAAGGACAGAATAATTCTTATGGAGTCACCAAAGCACTGATTTTCAGAAAAGTGTTATTCTTGGATCAAGCAGAACAATGGGGTCAATTCACTAAAGCTTACCGCATGCGATAACGCGGTCACATGACTCATTTGCATAAATCATTGAATGCGCTAAATAAAGTCCAATTCACAAAAAAAAAAGAAAAATTTGCCCGTAAATATAGTTTAAAAACCATGTGGTAAGCTCTTACGTTTAATTAACAATTGGATATTTAGCACCAGGGTTTTCCTGGCGGCATCACATGTGGTATTTGTCAAAAAAACTGTATGGGGGGTCCCTCCCAATAGCTGGTTGCTAAGGAGCGGGCAGATGACCGCCACATCCTTAACAACAGATGACCCATCAGCTGTCAGTGTGTTCCCCTCTGACAGCTGAATGTAAAAAAATATGATTTTTGTTTCATAATTTATAATAGCCGGCATGTATTTTTGACATTCAGCTGTCAGCAGGGAACCTAAGTCATCTGTTAAGGACGTGGCGGCCAGCTTCCCGGCCCACTCCTTAGCAACCAGCTCAATGTGATAAATGACTGCATTAAATAATGCAGTAATTACCGCTAAATCTAACAAACAACACATTCTATATTTAACGCAAAATTCTTAGGCCCCTTTCACACTGGGGCGGGAGCGGCGTCGGCGGTAAAGCAGCACTATATTTAGCGCTGCTTTACCGTCGTTTTAGCGGTGGTTTTCGGTATTGCCGCGCTATCCCATTGATTTCAATGGGTAGGAGCGGTATAGGAGCGGTGTATTCACCGCTCCTTCACCGCTTCAAAGATGCTGCTAGCAGGACTTTTTTGACCGTCCTGCTAGCACACCGCTTCAGTGAAAGGGGCCGGATGCAGTGAAAGGGGCCGGATTTTTTCAGGCGCTATACAGGCGCTATTTTTAGTACTGTAGCACCTGAAAAACGCCCCAAAAGGGGCCTTAGTGAATTGAACTTTCAAGATGGATTTACCACAAGCATTTTTTTGGCCTTTATTTAACTCTTAGTGACAATACTGTGACCCCAATATTCCTTAATGACAATACTGTTCCTTAGTGACAATACTGTGACCCCAGTATTCCTTAAATCCAACTGCAGCCCAAACTTTTTTTTAGTTTTGGATAGTTGTGATTTAGTTGTGAAAGAAAGTGTGAAAACTTTTGAACTATTGTCAAACTACAATTAAAAACAATTGACTACAATTAAAACCTGACAACCCCTCCCCACACTATGAATTAAATATTGTATTTAACAATTTTTTCTTTAGTTAATCGAAAGAGTATCAATCAAATCGCTCTAGAGTCTTGCAGATCTCAAACTAAAAACAATTAACAAGGGTAAAAATTCTCTTTGTGAATGGTTCTGCAGCCTTCTGGGACGGGATGACATATCTCAAAGGGGTGTGGACAGGGAAGAAGCGGGAGGGGGGCAATTTCTACTCTGATCGCCCAGGCCAGTGTTTCTCAATTAGGCCCCTTTCACACTGGGGCGGTTTTCCTGTACACCGCCTGAAAAAAACTGTCCCATTCACTCCAGTGTGAAAGCCGGCAGGCTTTCACACTGGAGCGGTGCGCTAGCAGGACGGTAAAAAAAAGTCCTGCTAGCAGCATCTTTGGAGTGGTATAGCAGCTCCTATACCGCTCCTACCCTTTGATTTCAATGGGACACTGCGGTAATACCGTGGCAATACCTACGGCGGCGCTTTGCGGGGGATTTTAAAACCGCCCCGCGAGCGGCCGAATACCGCGGCTAAAACAACGGAAAAGCAGCGCTAAATATAGCGCTGCTTTACCGTCGCCGCGGCTCCGCCCCAGTGTGAAAGGGGCCTTACAATCCTCAAGGCGCTGGTCATGTTTTCAGGCTTTCCATTTTTTTGCACAGGTGATTTGATCAGTTTCACTGCCTTAGTAATTACTAATTACTACTTTCATCTGAGGGAAATCCTGAAAACATGACCTGTTAGGGAGCCTTGAGGACTGGAGTTGAGAAACACTGGCCTAGGCAAATGAAACCAGGTATCTGCTCCTCAAAAAAAAAAAAAAAAAAATACAGTAAAACCTTGGATTGCGAGCATAATTTGTTCCAGAAACATGCTTGTAATCCAAAGCACTTGTATATCAAAGCAAATTTCCCCATAAGAAATAATGGAAACTCAAATGATTTATTCCACAACCATTTATTCATAGGTCCTCCAGTTTATAGTCCATATAAAAGGATTATAGCAATGTAACCAGGTTGTGTAACCATAAAATGTCCATCCACAAATGGAAGCCTCCACAAGGGGATTAGAAGCAAAATCCAGCAGGAGCTACAGAGTATAAAAGAGAAGAGAGGCACCTCTAAGTGTAGTAATATGTTCCTAAATGTTGTACCTTCATTAAATGTAGCCATATTGCTACACTTAGATGCACCTCACTTCTCTTTTATACTCTGTTGTGACATGACGCTATCTTGTATATCAATACATCGCTTGTATATCAAGCCAAAATGTATTAAAAAATGTAGCTTGTCTTGCAAAACGCTCTCAAATCAAGTTACTCTCAAACCAAGGTTTTACTGTATATATATATATATATAATGTGCCAAAAGTTGAAGAGGAAGGGGGGAGGAGGCAGAAAAGTGGTACTCCCCCTTTTGGGTGAAGTCTCGCATTAAAACCAGGCTTCAGTGCTGAGAATTCTTCAGCTCTATAACTGACCAGTAATTCTGCAACCTGATCCTGATTCTTGTTACTGACCTGGCTTGTTTCTTGACCCATCTTTGACGATTCCTTACCTGCTCATCTACTCCTGTATTGACCCCAGTTTGTTCACCAACTATTATTCCTACCTGAAGCTCTGGTATCTCATTGCCTACAAGTTGCTTACCCAGCCTGTTTCTGTCTGCTGATCGAGTATTGGGCATTGCTGACCCTGACTTTCTTCTGATCTCTTCTCATCTTACTATCACTTTTTAAAGCTTAAGTTCCAGTGACCCAGCATCATCCACAGCAACTGTTTTACTCTTTCCTCCCAGGGATTATAGAATTTAGAGGATTAATTTACCTTTCATAACATGTTACATGTTACACCCATGTTCGGGGTGTAACATGTTATGAATGCACTGGCCCCCGCACCTCCCGCTCCCCAGCTGTGCCAGCTAGCGGTGGTTCTTCTCCACCCACTAGCTGTCAAGATTTTTTTTTAAATGTGGCCATGCAGGGCTCCCCCCACCCGGCCATGTCACTCATTCACAGCGCTCTGTGAATGGAAAACGACAAGTTTTTAATGAACTACCACGGCACTTTGGAGCACTGTGGTAGTTCATTCATTTTTCCTGTACGAGGTATGAGCAAGCCTCTACATTGACAGTGTGCATTAGACCTGCATGGCATCAGCGATCTCCTGATCGCTGGTGCAATGCTTTGCAGGCTCCTGCAACAACAAATAATAAATGCACATTTTTTTTTACCTGTAAAAAAAATGTGCATTTATTATTTTTTTCTGAAAAGGTGAACTTATCCTTTAATCAGTAAAGGGGGGTCAATCTCACTATCAAGTTTGGTTTAAACTTTGGACCAATGGCATGTGATTTTTGCTATCTCTCTATTTCCACACCAGTGGTAGGTTAATACACTTACGACTTTAGAATAGGAGCACACTAGCGTGTTAAAGGTTTGGCTGTGGATAATTTCAATCATGCAGTCTAATATAGTATTATCCATATAGCACAAGAATCATAAAAAACCTAAAGCACTAATCAAAATCAGTGCTGTGATTGAGTGTTTTCATAACATGCTACTCACACTGTCATTTTCCATTATTAAAGATGAACACTATGCAGATATAAAAAATACAAATATAGCAGCCAGGTTATCATTAATTCATAATTAAAGCTCAACTCACACAAAACTTTCATTTATATATATCCTTCAGTAGCCACAAAGGACATAAATCTACTTTGGTGCACCAGTTATTATGTTGTAAAGGTAGTAACAACATCATCACTGCGCTGTACATAGCCTGTACAGAGAGTAGAGATGTGAGAGACCCAACAAGCACTCACTACAGGCTGCCTGCAGAAAACTGGAGGAGAGGGTGGGATGCAAGACCAGTCACCCTGCTTATAAAGAGGTGGAAGCAGTGACAGGTCCTAATACAGGATGCACACACAGTCATGAACACAACGTCTCCCGATCTTGGGAGTGGGCTCACTCAGGAAGGATATGTTAAATCTCCATCACAGTTCCTTAAGGATAAGTCAAGTCTTGCTGCCCTCAAAAGACTGGGGAATTCTGGAACCACAAGAAGAGGTTGAACCCCAAAATGCATCAGCCTATTGCATGTTCACCTCCTGTCCTACAATTCGATGCACTGTGGACTGAATGTTATGGTACCACGCAATGAACTTTGGTGTTGTACCATGTGACAACCTTTTATCCTATTGTTAATTTGTGAGCATGATGCTTATCATTTTTTTTAAATAAAAATATTGTTTTAGGATAATGCACTAGGTCGGGGAGCCCTTTCTTTCTTTTTCTTGTGGTTCCTTAATACAGGATGCTCCTGCACAGAGGCAACATTTCAAATAGAATACTACACAGATCTGGAAGAATTACAGAAAGTGCTCCAAGATTCAAGTAGGAACACATATGCATCTTGTATTTAGACAATAATTGCTTATGGTGATATGGCGATATCTAAAATGAGTCCCAACACCCTTATATGGGTGCTATCTCTTCAAAATATCGCAGCAGCGCTAAAAACTTCAAATGAAAAGTTCATAAATGATTCCTGAAATCATGAATACAGTCTGTACGTAGTGTAGTTTAACCAGTTCTTTCTGTGATATAGTGATGAGACTTCCACCCGGCAGTAATTTCTATCACCACGTGTTGGTAAAAACTCCCCTTTGGGGATACACTCACCAGAGCAAAGAAAGATTTAGGCATATCAATCAGAAAACCAATGCACCCTGCAACATCTTTGGTCCGTCCGCCTTTCCTGCTCCTGCATACATCAGAGTGGTTCCCCTCCAATAATATCCAGCATAGAAGAAAAAATATATAGCGGATAGCGTAGTACAGTTTGGAAAAAAAGGGTTTTTATTTCAGCTTCCCATATCCCCCCAAGTAAAATATGCGTACCAGAATACAATTAGTAAATGACTTTGAATAAAAGTAAAACAGCACTCTGCCTGTAAAGTTTCCGTCCACCAGAAACCACGCCAAAAGACCGCTGTGTAGAGAATCCCCTTACACTTCCTGGTGTCTCATCCGGCTGGAGCGCACTTTGGAACGCAACACGTCACTTCCTGCGAGGCCACGACCCTGACGCGTTTCGTCACTTCCGGACGTCGTCTGAGGGTGTGGCCTCGCTAAAGGAAGTGTAATATTTATCTATGCATCGCCTGGACTGTCTCCAATCTGGATGCCAGCTGGTCTGATGGACCTTACCTGCAGCCAATCAGAAGCAGCAGGCTGCAATGCTGATAGATTACTATCCACATGGAATGCAAATACATAACATTTAAAACATTTAAAACGGCATCAAATGCATCCAACCTCATTGTGTTGTAGCTGTCCTGTTATTTTATGTTATTCTTCTAAAGATATATGCAATCTTAATGCACCATACAACGCCATATTTTTATAGGTTCTCATGTCGCCTGTCAGTGTATCGATGCCAGCTGAGTCCATTACTGTGTGGTTATACTACCCTTGGAAACATATATTCCATATATATTGGCATGACTCTTGTTCAGTATATGTGTATATGCCGGTTACCTCCCTCTATTGCATTAAATGCGCTGCGGGGGGAGCCGATTGATCGGCTGCTGGTCTTATGGTGTATGGCCGTAATTATACCCCAAAAAGGCATCCATAATAACCCTTCTGGCGACATGACTTCCTTACACCACAATGCTACATTAGCTTGTTTCAAAATATTGCTTATAATTTAATTTTATATACAAAATAAAGAGATTTAGGAAACCGCTTGTGACATTTGAGATCTATGCAGTCAGGGTGTATATATATTAGCCAGAGAAGGTTATTCTCGGCTGCACATATTCTATGGACTTGGATGGAAGGTTATTCCCGGCTGCACATACTATGTGGATTAACCAGAGAATTACCGTGACATGTCAAGTGGACCGTGCCATTATAGAATGTATGTTTAAATCCGTGTAAAATATATATATGCCGCATAAATCTTCATATGTCATAGCCATACAAAACTTGTACAAAAAGGTAATTTATACCCAAATATTTAAAATTATTTAAAATTATTGTTTCCATTCTTAGTAATACTTCTCATGAAGAATATCCAGGACCTATGATGTCGCTATATATCAAAGATTATTATAAATTAATCAAAATTACAGTTAAAATTAAAATTAAAATTAAACTGCCATTATATAGAGCCTCTGACAGAATGGATCTGTGGATTAATATAAAATTATTGTAAAATTATTGTGAAATTATTGTAAAATTATTGTATGTAGGTATGAATCCTGGATTGGACGCCTATATATTTTATATACTCCCCTAATGGAAATCATGACCTGCTGTGACCTATGACCTGAGTACCCTGGCTGAGCACGCTTCAGAATGCAAGCACATATTCTAAAGGGGCTAGGACTTGATAAATGTGTTTATATAAATATACGTGTAGAAATCTATAAAATTCCACCCATATATAAGTATAAATTAATGTATGAAAAATCCCTAAGAAGATAAAATTAATTAATATGCAGAATGTATATAAGAACACTTACATTTAAAATTCTATAAAATATATATATAACTGTATAAAATATATACATAAAATTCTGCATATAAAACCACATGTGCCTAAAAAAACAGAGATGTATAAAACTTTGTAAAACAGTGACCTGAGGTTAAAAATAGACTAAAATGCATTAATATATGGTAAAATAAAATACAATAAGAAAATAATGAAATAATAAAATATTCTATTAAAAATATTCTATTTAAAATATGTGTATTTCACTATTATTCCTCAGGTGTCACTTATAAAACAGTTAATGTCCAGCTCTACATTTAGGCCTTTTGGTACTAAAACGTCTGTGGAATATATCCAGTGAGTTTCTCGTTTTGATAATTCCCTTACTAAATTCATGCCCCTCCAGTGAGGTTGTATATGTTCCACTCCCCAAAACAGTAATCCTGATGCATCCTTATTGTGCTTTAATTTGAAATGCAGAGACACATTGTGGTCTTTAAACCCTATTTTAATGTTGTGTATGTGCTCTGCAATTCGCACCCTTAATTTTCTCTTAGTTCTTCCGATGTACATAAGCCCACATGGGCATTTTAATGCGTATACCACGTGTGTAGTATTACATGTAATAAACTGTTCCACAGTGAACGTTTGATTGTTGACTGGAGAGATGAATGTGTCTAAGGCCCTACATGGGGTGGTCACTTCTCTGCATGCCTTACACCTTCTACAGGCAAAGAAACCGTTTTGGTCCCAAAACGTTGGTGGTCGTTTCGGTGGGTCCAAGATCTTTCGTACAATTTTGTCTCCAAAGTTGGTTGCTTTCCTGTAGATGAATTGTGGCGTTGGTGGTAGTTCCGTTTTTAATTTTTTGTCCAGCATTAACACATGCCAGTGTTGTTTAAATATTTTCTCAACATCCCTATATTGGGCATGAAACCCGGAAATGAAACCCCATTCTTTATTTGTGGTGTTCTTATTCTTCTCTTTTTGTTCTTGAGGTGGAGTATCCTCATTTAGCATTTTCTCTGCCAGACAGGTGGATCTTGGTATCCTTCTCACTTCTTCCACTACCTTCTCCAAAGTATTAGGGTTGTATCCTTTAGTTACAAACCTATCTGCTAAAACATTTGCCTGGGTGGTAAAATTCTCGTCTTCTGAGCAGTTTCGACGTACCCGCATAATTTGTCCTTTAGGTATGTTTCTAAGCCATTGCGGGTGATGTCCACTCGTGATTGGTAAGTAACTATTTCTGTCAGTTTTTTTAAAAAACACCCTTGTTTCCAATTTACCTCCTTTTATGTATACCGTGACATCCAGATAATTGATTTCCTCCTTGCTTCTCTCAGACGTTAAAACTATGTTGCGATCATTTTTATTTAAAAACTCTAAAAACATATTTAAATCCTCTTCATGTCCTGCCCATATAAAAAACAAATCATCTATAAAACGTTTATAAAACACTAACTCAGCCCGTTGTTTGTTAAAAATCGTCTTATGTTCCCATTCCGCCATGAACAGATTTGCAATACTTGGTGCGAATTTGGCACCCATGGCTACTCCGCGTTGTTGAGAATAAAAAGTACTATCGAACCAAAAATAATTGTGGCTGAGGCAGAAATCCAGACTATTTCTTACAAAAACTTTTTGATTGTGGGGGATGCCCTCTCTCTTACTCAAGGCCCAGTTTAAGGCCAGTAGTGCATCGTCATGCTGGATTACTGAATATAGTGATGATACGTCTGCTGTTACAAGCCAAACCTGTGATTTGTTAGTAAGGTCCACATCTTCTAGGAGATTTAGAAAATTCTTGGTGTCTCTCAGATATGATTTAGTGTCCTGTACACTGGTTTGAAGGAATTTGTCCAAATATTGACCCAACCTGGAGGAAACTGACTCAATACTGTTGACTATTGGTCTTGCCAGCGGATTAGTGGGGTCTTTGTGTATTTTGGGTAACGTGTAGAGCGTTGGTACCCTGCTGCTCATTGGTGTCAGATATTTTCTTTCTTTGCTTGATAGTACTCCAGTCACGCTACCCATATTCACCAGTGTTTCCAATTGGTTTCTATATGGTAATGTTGGGTCCTTATCCAGCTTCTTGTACATAGTAGTGTCTGATAACATACTTTTTATCTGATTTTCATAGTATTCTTTGGTTAGTAACACTACTCCTCCACCTTTGTCTGCAGGTCGGATAACAATATCCTTGCGTTTTCCCAGCATTTCTATGCCTTCATTTATATGCCTTACATTTATTTCCTTTTTCGGCCTAATGTTTTCTAAATCCTGAAGTACCAATCCCTTAAAAACTTCAATCTGATGGTTGGGGTTATTCGGGGGATTGAACAGGGATTTATTTTTGAGGCCACTATTTATAACCCCATTCGTATAGGTCACAGCAGGTCTAATTCCGGGAGTGATTCCTAAAAAGTGCTTTTTTATATTTAATTTCCTCACATATTTGTGGACGTCAATGTATACATCAAACTTATTTATTGGTTTTTTTATACCACATTTTAATCCTAAGTTTAATATGTTGAGCTCCTTATGTGATAGCACTACTGGTGTTAAATTATAAATCCCAGTCACTCCGAGCCCCTTCTTCTTTTGTTGGGACCTCCGCCCTGCCCTACAACCTCTGGTATTTCTTCTCGTCTTTCCCCCCTTTGAGGCCATGCATGTGGGTCCATCTGGGGTGTCATCCCCTGTCCATCCCTGTGTGGAAGGTGGGATTGATGGTATACTGGAGGTTGGGGGTATCCTGGGGGTCTTCCTCTCCGTGGTTGAAACCCCCGGCCTCTCCACGGACCCCCCCTCCCCCTTCCTAAAAAAGGACGTGTCTGGTAATGTCCATTATACCCGTCCTGTTGGTATGGGGGCTGGTTTCTATTGTGGGGTGGGGCATTATAGGTTGTTCTATATTGGGGGTCTCCTTGATAGCCGGTGTTAGCTCTTCCTCTGTCCATATTTGCTTTTCCTCTACCTCTTTTTATGGGAGTGGAGTAGTATACGGGTGAATCTATTTCATTCTGTGCCTTATTTCTTTGTGTCCATGGAGTACTAGGCTCCGTTGGCATATGGGTGGGGGCTACATGCGGCTGTGTTCTTTCTTGAAGCGTTGGATACACAGGGACTTGATTAGTCCCCTGTGCGTTCTGCTGTTGCCAGGAATAAATGGTGTTGTTCTTGAAATCATTAAGATCTCTCTGATACTTTTTTATCTTCTTTTTTTGTGTGTCCCTATCTACCTTCTCTAGTTTCTTTTGTGTTCTTAAATTAAAGTCAATGATCTGTTGGCTGTCTTTTATAGGTTCTAACTCTTTCTGTAGGTTTTTGATTTTAAGCTCTATATTGGCCATTTTCTTTTTCTTGCGTTGTAGTATAAGCTCTTGGAGTTTATACCCGACTCCATTGAAAAAGTCCAGCCATTTCATGCAATAATTGCTTATGCTGAAGTTTCGTTTTGAAAGTTTTTTTTAAATGTGAATTTGGCCTGATTTCATCCTATTCCTGTCCTTGTACAGCAGGGCTCAGACTGAGATGAAGAAGCAACACAAGGAGCCAATCCATTTATATGCTTGCAGGTGGGGCCAGTTGATTGGTACCCGAGATTCAGTACCAATGGATGGAAGGTGACGCAGTCGGTCGAAATCGTCTGTAAAGTTGGGTCCATTAACAGCACGATTGTCAAACGATCTTTCTGAAAAGAACCAGTTTCGACTGAAATCCTGTGTGTGTATGGCCAGCATTAAATTGCTGTAGCCATATGATGACATAAACTAATTGTATCCAATATACTGAGATCATTGGAATTGCATGGATGTCTTTAGCCCGTTCACTGCCAGTCCTGTTGATGGAGCTATTTAGGAAAACGTGTTGAAAATAACCATTGCTTGTGAAATGGGACACTCAGTATAATGCAAATATGTAAGTGGTCTTTGTGGTGTGTCCTTATGGGATTCTATTAAGTGTTTATAAGATGTGTTTAAATAAATCAGTTTTTTTTTTTATTTCATGTGTTTAATATTTTTTTCCTTAGGTGCTGTCCTTAAAAGTCCCTACTGCAAGATTTCACTTTGCCTTGTTCCAGGGGCAAGCATAAAATCTTGGGTTTCCCATCAGTTTTTGTCCAGATGACTATGGTCTCCATGACACTAAAGCCCCGTACATACAATCTGATTGTTGGCCAACAAAATCGTGTAATTTTGTCGGAAGGGTGTTGGCCCAAACTTGTATTGCATACACACAGCACACAATTGTTGGTTCAACAATCACGAACGTACCACTTTGTTTTTCAGCTCTTTAGCGCCACCCTTTGTGCTCCTTCTGCTAATTTCGTGTTAGTAGAAGTTTGGTGAGTGTTGATTTGCGCTTTTCGTGCTTTTCAGTTCCTTTTCATTTCGTGCTTTTCAGTTCCTTTCTGAACGGCCATTCATCAACCTGACATGTTGTGGAATCGGAGGAGATAACGTGTTATTTATTATTGGCCTTGGAGTTATTGCATTGACATTATTTTTTTTGTCGAATAATGATTTGATTTTATATTTTCTATATTTTTGGATGCATAGAATGTACTTTTTGGTTAAGTTCTATTGGCAGATAGCATGTCTAATTTTATTTGTTTTCTTTTTTTGATGCACAATAAAAAAATTGTGGAGAATAATACTTGGCTATGTGTTTTACTTCAAATGACAGTTTGGGAGTAGGCAGTTACATTTAAAAAAAATACAATGTAACATTGACAAGGGACACCAACATAGTTGTATCTTTGATCTTAAAAACTACGGGATAATGGTGTTGTGTTAACTTGCCCAAAATATATATATATATATATATATATATATATATATATATATATATATATATATATATATATATATATATATATATATATATATATATATATATTCTTGATATCACTAGAATAAAAAAGGCTTTGAAAATGTGTTTGCAATAACTCCATCAGTATCACCAGCAAAGCAGCTTCATTATTTTCCCATTAAAGAAGAAGGGAATATGTACTGCATTTCGAGATTTCCTAATTTGCCACGTCACAAATGTTAATTCTCCATCACAAACGTTAGTTTACAAGAACGACCACTTCTGGCTCGTCCTTGCTTCCGAGCATGCATGTTTGTACTTTGGACTTTTGTCCGAAGAACTTGTGTACACACAATCGGAAAATCCGACAACAGACATTTGTCCACGGAAAATTTTAAAACCTGCAATCCAACATTTGTCCGTGGAAAATCCAACCACAATTGTCCGATTAAGCATACACAAGGTCGGATTTTCCACCAACGGCCTGTCATCACACATTTCCCATCTGAAAATCCAATCGTGTGTACGAGGCTTTAGACAGGGTGAATATCCTCAGTAGAGAAGCAGACCACAATAAAAATCTGGCAACTATTTCCTACTCTATCCAAAACTAAAAATAAGTGTTGAGTTTGGATACATTTTAAGCTACAGATCACTGCCATGGCTACCTTCAGCTTTGATTCACCAATCACTGACCCAGCAGTGTATAGTAGAGCCTGGCAGCTAAAGGCAGCATGATTCCACCTGTTGCCTGTAGGTGCCAGGCTCTGCTATACACTGCTGGGTCAGTGATTGGTAATTGACAGTTCCCTTTGGTGTAAAGCATTTAGTGATGCTGGCCGCCTCTTCAACGTCATTTATTACATAACCTGACTCTACAGGAAATTAAATGAAGGCAGGCTTCAGCGAGAAAACACTTAGAGACATGTTTATAAAGGTCAACATTGATGTTTTCCTGTCTGTTTCATGGGGTATACTATTTCTGTCAATTTAGCTTATTTCTAAAACTGCTATGGACAATCTTTCCAAATTGCAATCAACATGAAAACAACCCACAATCAGATCGTATGTAAATTCACCAAACTAAAAATTATTTCTGAAGCTTTCTTTCCAAGTTTTGCCAATGTTTTTGCCAGTCTAATTCAGGAGTAATCCGTTGTTACATGGCGGTGAGCAGGGGAAGAAGTGTCTGTCTTTAGCCCAGCCATGTCTTTCACGAATAGGTTGGGGGTGACCAGTAAATGAACAATACATAAGGTAACAAATAACAAGGTTATCTGTATTTATAGAGAAATTAGGTCTAATACACAGCCAGCTTCCACAAGTGCAATTTTAAGAATACTTTGCTGGATTTAGCGGTCCTTGTTGCCATTTTTTTTGTTTGTTTGTTTTTTGTATTTTTCACTAGGAACAAATGAAAAGCAATCTATTTGTTGTGCATTGTAAGCAGTAGCCTAGCAGTAATAAATAAATATGACAATAATAATTATTATTATAAATTTCGACCCATGGCCATTTTTGAGTGTGTTGTTTGGCAGCAAAGTTCTGTCCATTTTTTTTACATCAGCGCCACAAACTTTTTAGTACACAACCATTTCACATACTTTGGTGCTATTAAATGGTATTTGTTGGGTATGGTTAAAAATCCCCCTGTCCGTTTTTTTTATTATCTGTGTCCCATTTGGGAGATTTTCCTTACTTCCTGTCCTATAGACTTGTACACGGAAAATTTGTTTAGTTTCGGTACGTCGTCATTCGTAAAATACATAATTGCGTTCTGTTATATTCGTTATGTTACGTTAATAAGTTTTTTGGATAATTCATTATTTCTGTAGAGTGTCGATATTCGTTATACTGAATCCTTAATCATGTCGAATTGATTCGTTATATGCGCTATAATTTCGTTCGTATTCGTTGAAATTCAATATTTATATATGTATATATATTCATGATAATGATTCGTAGTTTGGAAAGTCGTTTGTTTATTGAATCTTTTAACACAAACAATGACAATATCTCTTTTCCTCTGTTCAGATACAATACAACACCCTTCTCACTCAGTTCTCAGGAATGCACTTTGCCAGTTATCCAACCTCCAGTACAATATTAATCAGCTGATTAGACTGTAAATACACACGATCGGACCTTTTGACAACAAACATGCAAATTAGCTGTTTTAAGGCAACTTTCGACCGTGTGCACGCTCCATCGGACAAACTTTTTCAGTTTTCATCGGACTTTTGTTGGCTGTGCAAACGGACAAACTTTCCGGCAACAAAAGTCCGATGGAGCAAAGTCCGACCGTGTGTACAGAAAACCATAGGACCTTTGTACAAAGTACAAACACGCATGTTCAGAACCAATGCAAAAGATCCGACAACAATACAGAAGTTGACCAAAGGTGGCGGTAAAGAGCAGAAAAAAACACGTGATTTGGTGAAAGTTGGCTGAAAAAGTCCTGCTGTGTGTATGCAATACAAGTTCATGGCCGACGCCCTTTGTACAAAAATCCACGGGAAAGTTTGTACAAAGTCCGATCGTGTGTATGAGGCTTAAGATTTACTTTGAGTTGACCTTTTGTTTCATTAGATCTTTAACGAATTATCGAATCATGTCAAATTCATTCGTTATATCCGCTATAATTTCTTTCGTATTAGTTGAAACTCGTTATTTTTTTTTCCAGACATTCGGATGCATCCGAATGCTCCGAAAGATGCAAAATTTGGCCGAATTTCGATTTGTTACGAAACTAATTGCACAAGCCTACTGTCCTATACCCAAAAGGAGTTAAAAGAAAATCCCTCTAAAGTGAGTGGATCCCTTCTTGTCACTAGGGTCACCAGAGCTAGTGTCCCCATTGGAAGAGTTCCTCTCTAATTCTGTTCTGGTGACAGGCCCAAATTTGACATTTTCTTTCACTTTTTACATTTAGTAATAATGGTAAACAGGACAAATAGAGGGGGCGAATCCTCTAAAGCAGGGGTGTCAAAAACAAATTCATTATGGGCATTATGATTGCCCTCAAATGGCCTTTTGTATCTGTAAGAATAGAAGTCCAGAACACCCCCCCTTACATCAGATGTCAAGAGCCCCCACCATCAGAATTCAGGAGTCCCCCACCCTCCCTTACATCGCAGTGCAAACCCCTTACCTTGTGCTGTTGAGGACCAGAGGAGTCTCTACGCGGCTGCAGGGAGAAGAACAGGATCTGGCAGAGGAGTTGTGTCCTCTCTCCAGTCGACTGCTGAGACAAGGTAAGGGGCGGAGACAAGGATGGTGCCGCAGCTACAAGACAGATGCAAGGGCCAGGGGCAGGAATCGTGCTGGTGGGCTGGATTCGGCCTGCGGGCTCTGTATTTGACACAGGTGCTCTAGTAGGAGCGCAGACAGCTATAAAAACCTGACAGGTGTTTTAATCTCTCTTCACTAAAAAGAAAAAAAAAAAAGGCATTTTGTTTTTAGTTACACTTTAACCACTTCAGCCCTGGAAGATTTGACTGCTCAATGACCAGGCCATTTTTTGTGATTCAGCACTGCGTCGCTTTAACTGACAATTTCACGGTCGTGCAACGTTATAACCAAACAAAATTGACGTCCTTTTTTTCCCACAAATAGAGCTTTCTTTTGGTGGCATTTGATCGCCTCTGCGTTTTTCATTTCTTGCGCTATAAACAAAAGAAGAGTGACAATTTTGAAAAAAAAACAATAGCTTTTACTTTTTGTGATAATAAATATTCCAATTTTTTTATCCAGATCGGCAGATTTTTAACGGGACTGCAACATTACGGTGGACAGATCGGACACTTTTGACACTTTTTTCGGTCCAGTGACATTTATAGAGCGATCAGTGCTATAAAAATGCACTGATTATTGTATAAATTACACTGACTGGGAAGGGGTTAACACTAGGGGGTGATCAAGGGGTTTAATGTGTTCCCTGGGAGGTATTTCTAACTGTGGGGGGGGGGGGGTGGACTGACTGGGAGAACAGAGAGATCGCTGTTCCTGATCACTAGTAACAGATGATCACTCTGTACTCCCCTGGCTCTGTGGAGTGATCGCGGGTGGCCGGCGGACATCGCCGCCGCCGGCCACACGCATCAGCTCTGGCCACGCAGAAGCAACGTACAGCTACGGTAATTCACGCAATAGAGCCAACCTGCCACCGTATAATGAGGGCGGCTGGTTGGCAAGTGGTAAACTCTTCTTCTATAGTTCTATATAGTGGTTTTTAATGAATATTAACAACACAAAAAGTGTAAAAAGGAATATCTTTACTGTGTTAAAGTGCACAAATGTCTTAAGAGCACAGTATCCACATATACATGCACACATATGCAGTAAAATCAAGCTATCTACACCTTGCTTTAAGTATATACTCAAGTAATAGTTTAAACCTACTCAATGAAAGATTACTTTGAACTGAAATGCGAGACTTCAGAGTTCTAATGACTGAATGAATCTTTCAATGAGTTCAATGGAATCTCTTCTCTTTTGCAGAGAATATATATAAGTCTTTCCTCTTCTAGAACGTATTATTGTAGTTTCTCCCCTCCCTTCTCCCTATTAGGGATGGGCTGAACACTTCCCGGTTTGGTTCACACCAGAACATCTCGAACAGGCAAAAAGTTGAAAATGCAAACTCTAGTCTATTGGACATGAACATGAAAAATCAAAAGTCAAGGCTTATATGCAAGTTATTGCCATAAAAAGTGTATGGGGACCCAGGTACTGCCCTAGGGGACATGTATCAATGTAAAAAATAGTTTTTAAAATAATCTTTTTAAAGTAGCAGTGATTTTAATGATGCTTAAAGTGAAACAATAAAAACGAAATATTCCTTTAAAAATCGTGCCTGGGGGTCCCCTATAAATTGGATGTGCGATGTATAATCTGTGTGATGTTTAGAACATGCCGCAGCAATAATGACATTTCTAAAGGAAAAAATGTAATTTAAACTTGCTTGTGGCTGTAATTTATTGCCAGCTCCCGGCAATATAGATAAAAAAAAAAAATGTCATGGGGTTCCCCCCCAGTCCATACCAGGTCCCCCCCCCAAATCCATACCAGACCCTTATCTGAGCATGCAGTCTGGCAGGTCCGCAGTGGGTGAACGTCCCGCGAGCGCCCTAGATGCTCATTTGTTCTGAGAACAAACACCCGATGTTTGAGTTGAACTTACGTTCGACTCAAACATCGGGGACATCCCTACTTCCTATCCATCTCTTCTGTCCTAATTTCCTGTCATATCACCATTTCCTTCTACCCAAATTCTCCACTAGCTTGGAATATTTGAATTTATGTGTTTAGGCCAACTCAGGAAAACGTGTGGCCTTTGCATCTCCATTAGCATTTAAAGCTGAGGACTTGATTTGGATAATCTCTACACCTAACCTCCATGAGACCCCAACCCCCCACTAGTAAGCAAAGAACAAGTATACATTTTTTTTCCAAAGATTCCTCTGGATGGTCTGGTGATGTCAGGGGTCCTATATCTTCTTATTCAGTTGTGGTGGTGTGTGGTCCATGCTGGCACACTGAACTATTCTCATATAATGATGTATGGATCAGTACTTTGAGCCCAGGCTGATGATGGCCCACCAGGTCCATGACACCCTAGGATCAGAGGAAAGAGGCTGAATAACACTGATTATCATACAGCCCAGAAGACTGACAGAATCTATTTATAAAGAAATAGTAGTGTCTGTGGGGGGTGAGGGGACCACATATATAATCTCTAACGCCAGTTTTAAATAAAGGAAATTAAACCGCTTCAATACTGGGCACTTTCACCCCCTTCCTGCCCAGGCCAATTTTCAGCTTACAGCACTGTCAAATTTTGGATGAAAATTGCGCAACACTGTACCCAAATTCCCTTTTTATAATAATTTTTTCACGCAAATAGAGCTTTTTTGTTGGTGGTATTTAATGACCACTGGGTTTTTTATTTTTTGCTAAAAAAAAAGAAAAAAAGGGTGAAGATTTTGAAAAAAAAAAATTTTTTTTCTTTGTTTCTGTCAGAAAATGTTGTAAATAAGTAATTTTTCTCTTTCACTGATGTATGCTGATGAGGCTGCACTCATGGGCAATGATAGGCTGCGCTAATGAAGTGGCACTGATGAGGATGCACTAATATGCCGCACTGATGGACACCGACCAGTCTGAGTACATGTTATTTATCACCACCCTTTGGACACGCCCCGGTAACCAGTTTTTTACCCAATAACACACCTTATGGTCCATGCCTGCAGACCTAAGCTTGGCTGGCTCCTTGTGCTACTTCTTCCTCCTTCACCCTGAGCTCTGCTGTACAGAGACTGCAAGAGGCTGATACCAAATTATATTAAAATATGTACACTGTTTGCATTAAACAAATTGAAGTATGTATTAATGAACACAGCGTTGCATTAATTTGTGTCTTTTATATCTGCCTGAAGTTAAGCTTTAGGAAATATAGTGATAGATATACAGCTGCTTGTCAACCTTTTTCCAGAGATTTATTTAAAATATTCTAACTTTAAATTAGATAAATAAATTGGTGATTTTTGCGATCAGCCTGGAATTTTACTTTTTACTTCTGATTTATTAATGTCAACAATAAATGTCAACGTCATTTTTGCACTCATACTTCAAGTGCTGTGCCAATGATAAATCATACTAGAGGAGTAAATATGCATGTTGCCTACAAAATAATTGTCGTTCAATTCAGTTTAATTTACACAACACTGTTGTATTCAAATTTAAATGATGGCAATTTAATGCTCGCAATTTCTTCTGGATTATGTGAAATAATTCCCCAAAAATCTTTCTATAGCTGTACGTGTTACCCTTACTTGTTTTCACTATTTTTAACCAAGCTGTCTCAAGTCCTATATTTATTCAGAGACATACAAAGGAAGAAAATGCAATTCATTATTCCAATCCATCTTGATTTATACTGCCAAAGGCTGCAGATCATGATTACATAATTTATGCATCATTAAAATGTGAAGCACTCATACTTGTCAAAGCAAATTTTCTGACAAGTGACTTAACAGCCTTATGACTCATTTTTCACCCTCTCTGCGTTGAAAAAAAAGAGGTGTGGTTGACTTTAACCCCATTTCTGTCATGGCCTTCATTTTATAAGATCTTTAATATCGTGAATTAATTTCATGATACGGTTAAAAATTAGTGTCTTTCTAAAACATCATGAAATTATAATGGTAAAAAGCTTTCATGCATTTTCTGGTATCCCTTAAACATTGCAAGTGATTCTGTTAGGAATAGAAAGAAAATGCAAATGAAAACATAAAGGGAAAGACAGAGAAGCAGAAAAAAAGAAATAGACAAGACAAAAAGAAAAACAAAATGTTTAACCACTTCAGCTCCAGAAGATTTACCCAGACCATTTTTTTGCGAAACGGCACTGCCTTACTTTAACTGAAAATTGCGCGGTCGTGCGATGCTGTACCCAAATAAAATTGATGTCCTTTTTTCCCACAAATAGAGCTTTCTTTTAGTGGTGTTTGATCACCTCTGAATTTTTTATTTTTTGCGCTTAAAAAAACAAAAACAGACTGACAATCTTTGCTTTTTGCTATAAAACACATCCAATAAAAATTTTTTTAAAATCAGTTTATGCCAATATGTATTCCACTACATATTTTTGGTAAAAAAAAAAAAAAAAATCCCATAAAATGTATATTGATTGGTTTTCACAAAAGTTATGGGGGGTTATTTATGAAAGACAAATCCACTGTGCACTACAAGTGTAAACTACAAGTGCAAAGTGCACTTGAAATTGCACTGAAAGTGCACTTGGAAGTGTAGTCGCTGTAGATCCGAGGGGGGCATGCAAGGAAAATAAAAAACAGCATTTTAGCGTGCACATGATTGGATGATAAAATCAGCAGAGCTTCCCCGCATTTCAGATCTACCCCTCTGATTTACAGCAACTGCATTTTCCAAGTGCATTTTCAGTGCAATTTCAAGTGCACTTTGCACTTGTAGTTTGCACTTGTAGTGCAAAGTGGATTTGCCTTTCGTAAATAACCCCCATAGTGTCTACAAACTATGGGATATATTTATGGAATTATTATTTTTATAATTTTTTTTACTAGTAATGGCAGCAATCAGCGACTTATAGCGGGACTGCGATATGGCTGGGAAGGGGTTACCATCAGGGGCAATCAAAGGGTTAGCTGTGTGCCTAGCCTGTGTTTTTTTTACAGTGTGGGAGGTGCTTTTACTAGGGCAAGACATGGATCCTTGTGTCTGCTTTGCAGCAACACAGATCCATGTCTTTCCTCCTGACAGTGCGGGAATCTGCCTTGTTTACATAGGCAGACTACCATTCTGCCTCTGTACCGAACGATTGGTGGGTGCTGGCGGACATCGAGTCCGTGGTACCCGACCATCGACTCCAAATATGAATGATCACAGTGGGAGCGAGCTGGGGTGCGCATTCGCGCCGGAAGTGCAGGATTACGTATATATATGTGATCCTGACACTTTTTACAAAGGCAGACTGCGGTTCTGCCTCTGTACTAAATGATTGGTGGGTGCCGGCAGACATCGAGTCTACGGTACGCGACCATCGGCTCCCACTGTAAATAATCACAGTGGGAGCAAGTCGGCGGCGCACATTTGTGCCCACTACCCGGACGTGCAGGATCATGTACTGTATATATACAAGTGATCCTGCACACAGCAGCGGCTCTGTAGCAGTAAAACTGCTATAGGGCGGTCGGCAAATGGTTAGGGAAAAGGAAAGATGGTAAGGAAAAGAAAAGGAATGGGGGTAATAAGATAAAGGAAATGTTGCAAGTTACAGATGAGCACATTGATTTTGGCAAAATTAATTACTTTGCTGAACCTCCAATTTCACTTACAAAAAAAAATCTAACAGGGGTTCTAGCCTTTCTCTACTTCACTAAAGATAATCATTTTTATTTCTGTTTGTGTTGCTGTTGCAGAGTTCCACTTACTTTCTGTCTGGGATAATCTGCTGAAATGGAGAAGATTATGTAGCGGCCATAACCCCTTGACTTTTGGGCTTACCAGTTACCTCCTCGTGGCTTGTCGGTGAATGTCCGGGGGTTCCCAGGGTTAGTACCCAACAACTTTGGATACTGACACATAAAAGTCCTTTTGAAGGTTTTTATTCTGCAGTGGTAACATCCAACATAACACAGTCTCAAATAGGAATAGAGGGCACGGGTGAAAAAACTCAGGCACCTTGAACTGCTGACATCCACTGAATGTCTCTAGTCAACCCAGAGAGTAGCCACTCGCAGCTGGGCGCTTCAATGCCAGATAGACCTCTAGCCAGAGGTCTAGCAGCCAACAATGTAATCCGGAAACTTGCAAAAGTCTATGACACAGAATAAACTTGTAACTGAAGATAATGGGAACCTTTGCTGCAGTACGTGGAACTTCCTCTGTCTCCTTGGCAGTACTGTGGAAGTGTGGATTCTTTAGTGTCCATACAACTCAGCTTCAGGAAGACAAGGGACATTTTGTAACAAAGTCCTGGATAGCAGTAAAACCTAACAGAAGTTTTAACTTATCCCCACTCTATCTAAAACTGCTGAAACAAAGGATAACGTTGTGACTTTACATACACTTTAAAAGAAAAGAAATCTGCTTTGTTTTTTGGGTGTAGAGTAGTTTAGTTTATTTGGTGTTCCTAGTATTTGTGTTTTCAATTTTTTTTTGTATTTGACTGGTATATGTACTGTTGTTTTAACACTTTTATTTTACTCTTTTCTTCTTAAAAAAAAAAAGAAAAAAAAAAAAGGAAGAAAAATAAAGGGGACAATATTGGCACAATAACAGGTCTAAAATACAGTGCCTTGCAAAAGTATTCACCCCCCTTCGCATTTTTCGTGTTTTGTTGCCTCACAACCTGGAATTAACATGGATTGTTCAGGTTTTGACTAATTTAATTTACAGAACATGCCCACAACTTTGAAGATTTTTTTTTTTTTATTGTGAAGCAAACAAAAAATAGGACAAAATAACAGAAAAAGTCAATGTGCATAACTTTTCACCCCCCTAAAGTCAATACTTTGTAGAGCCACCTCTTGCGGCTATCACAGCTCCAAGTCACTTTGGATAAGTCTCTATGAGCTTGCCACATCTTACCACTGGGATTTTTGCCCATTCCTCCTTGCAAAACTACTCCAGCTCCTTCAAGTTGGATGGTTTGAGCTTGTGAACAGCAATCTTTAAGTCTGACCACAGATTTTCTATTGGATTGAGGTCTGGGCTTTGACTAGCCCATTCCAACACATTTACATGTTTTCCCTTAAACCTCTCAAGTGTTGCTTTATCAGTGTGTTTGGGGTCATTGTCCTGCTGGAAGATGAACCTCTGTCCTAGCCACCACACACAGATTGGTCGAGGTTTTGCTCATATTTTCCTGCTAATATCTCTGTATTTAGCACCATCCATCCATCTTTCCCTCAACTCTGACCAGTTTCCCAGTCCCGACTGCTGAAAAACATTCCCACAGCATGATGCTGCCACCACCATGTTTCACTGTGGGGATGGTGTTCTTTGGGTGATGTGATGTGTTGGGTTTGCGCCAGACATAGCATTTTCTTTGATGGCCAAAAAGTTAAATTTTAGTCTCATCAGACCAGAGCACCTTCCTCCATACATTTTGTGAGTCTCCCACATGCCTTTTCGCAAACTCAAAACGTGCCATTTTGTTTTTTGCTGAAAGTAATGTCTTTCTTCTGGCCACTCTGCCATAAAGCCCACATTTATGGAGCATACTGCTTATTGTCGTCCTATGTACAGATACTCCAGTCTCTGCTGTGGAACTCTGCAGCTCCACCAGGGTTACATTAGGTCTCTGTGCTGCCTCTCTGATTAATGCCCTCTCTTGGCAGGTTTGCGGTTGTGCGTGCCATGTTCTTTCCATTTGGTTATGATAGATTTGATGGTGCGCCTAAGGATCATCAAAGATTTGGATATTTTTTTAGAACCTAACCCTGACTTGTACTTCTCAACAACATTGTCCCTTACTTGTTTGGAGAGTTCCTTGGTCTGCATGGCAGTGTTTGGTTAGTGGTGCCTCTTGCTTAGGTGTTGCAGCCTCTGGGGCCTTTCAAAAAGGTGTGTATATGTAATGACAGATCATGTGACACTTAGATTGCACACAGGTGGACATCATTTCACAAATTATGTGACTTCTGAAGGTAATTGGTTGCACCAGAGCTTTTTATGGGCTTCGTAACAAAGGGGGTGAATACATACACACATGCCAATTATCAGTTTTTTATTTCTGAAAAATAGTTTTATGTATATATTTTTCTAATTTTACTTCACCAACTTAGACTATTGTGTTCTGATCCATCACATACAATTCAGATTGAAAAACATTGAACTAAAGGCTGTAATCTAACAAAATAGGTAAAAAGCGGGCTGAATACTTTTGCAAGTGTATGTGAGGGTGTACTTCCACTTTAAGAGAGCATCACTTTAAAGCCCATTGCCTTCCCTATTGACCCCTATATTTTTCACCAAAATAGTAAAATTGTACCAAAACGACAGGTTTCTGACAACAATTTGGAGAAATGAAAACTTAGTTTTGCTCTTCTGTATTTCCAGGTATCGAAGAAAAGCAATGGAATAGGTAAACCAACAGAATTGAAAAAGTTAAAGAGAAAGCAATAGAAAAGGAAAAGGGGGAAAAAGAGTAAAGGGGAAAACAGGGAAATGCGTACGTGTGATAATAATGCTTTGATTTGTAATGGTTGTCTGCATGCCTTAGTAATATGCATACTTTGCCTGTACCTTATACATATTTAGAGATCTCAGATGCCCTTGGTGTGCACAAGATTACTTCAAGCTAATTTTCATAAATTAAATCTTGAAGCAGTTCATGCTACCTAAACATATAATTAAAAGCGTTGCTGAGTCATGACGAGTATTGAGCAACAAGGTCTTAATCTAAGATAAGTGCACCGATATGCAAAAATCACCTGTCTGGTGTGTCATTCGTCTAGAATGTTTTAATTACAGTCTATTTTTACCACCACCAAAAAATATGTTTTTTTTTTTATTTTACTTGTTTCCTTGCAGTCTTACAGGAAAGTCTTATTTTCTATGACTGTTTAAGAACCTGTGTACATATAGAGATACAGTACATTATTATACAGCTACTAGTAACATTTAAATGTAGATATGTTTAGAAGGCATTTTACTTTGCTGAAACTTATAGTGTAGCCAAAGCCAACTTTTTATTTTTGGATATAGTGGTGAGGGGTTAAACCCTTTGTCAGGTTTTTATTGCTGTGTATTCCTCCACTATGGCGATTCCCTCTGTCTATTTGTCCTGCTGCCCACTGTCAATAGGACTATAAGTGAATGCTGCGTGGAGGAGAACAGGATCTGGTGGAGGAGTTCTGTCCCCCCTGTCTCAGCTGTCGGTGGCAGAGAGGAGAACATAACTCCTCCTACAGATCCTGTGCCTCTCTGTGCAGCTGCAGCACCCCCTTGTCTCTGCCTCCTGTGGTCTCACAATTCAGCAGACTCTGGCAGCTGAATCCAGCCCTCCTCTTGTCCTCCTCCAGATCCTGCACTTTCTGCTTACCAGCTCCACTCCCAGCTTCTTCCTGATAGCAGCACAGGGTAAGAGGGGTGCACTGTGATATGTAAATGAGGGTGTGGGGGGGGGGGCACATGACTTCCGATGGTGGATGCTCTTGATATCTGACGTTTTCAGAGTAGCTTTTCCTGCTATAGGACTGACTATATTTAACAATCTTCTATATCCATTACAAATAAAGTCTCTGCCTTTGTTTATTGTTTTAACTATACAGGTGCATCAAGTTTATTTATTTCAGTAATTCAATTCAAAAAGTAAAACTCATAAATTATATAGATTTATTACACACAGAGTGATATATTTCAAGCATTTCTTTATTTTAATTTTGATGATTATGGCTTAAATCTAGTGAAGACCCAAAATTCTATATCTCAGAATATCACAATATTACAGAAGACCAATAAAAATGTTTTATTTTTAATACATAAATGTTGGCTTACTGAAAAGTCTGTCCATGTACAGTATATTATGCACTAAATACATGATCAGGGCTCACTTTTTGAATTGAATTACTGAAATAAATGAACTTTTTGAGGATATTGTAATTTTTGAGATGCATAGAATTAAAGCGTGCAGCGCTAGAAACATATCTCAAAGTGAACTGAGACAATGTTGTGAGTCTCACAATCAATATTAAGAATTGTATGAAACCTTAGTTAAGTATATTCACAGTGATACTACAGCAATAATGAAAAAACAAGTAAACAAATGAACGTAAAATCCATGAGTAGTAGAAGCCCAATGTGTAGTGAGTCTAAAAATGAAATGAATAAAAACCCAAATGTTCATAACATCCTCTTAACGTCAAAGGTGAAAACAACTTGTGAAAAAAGTAGATAATCCACCACCAATTAGATGAAGGCTTACCAGGATTTTTGAACCCAAAAGGGTGTACGCCCTGTGAGTCAAACAGGCTTGTGGTGGTGTACACCAAAGATGAAGGCTTCAAATCTGGCACCCTTTGATAAATGAAGTAAGTGTCTGTTCAATTAGACACTAAATACAAAGAGACAAAATATAAGATGTTTGTTTACAAAGTAAGATGTTTGTTTACAAACAAGCCTCATGTGATGATCACCATAATTTGCAGTCATGATGATTTCCCAATCGGTAGCTGAGACAGGGTGCTGTGAGCATTAAATGATACTAAAGTCTTGTTTTTTTTTTCAAAAATAACTAACATGTTAAACTTACCTCCTCTGTGCAGTGGTTTTGCACAGATCAGCCCAGATCCTCCTCTTCTCGGGTCCCACGCCAGCGCTCCTGGCCCCACCCTCCTGCCGAGTGCCCCCACAGCAAGCAGCTTGCTATGGGGACACCTGAGCTGAGCCGCTGCTCTGTGTGTCTCTGTATGTATTTAGACACGGAGCTGCGGCTCAGCCCAGTCCCCTCTCTCTCCTCATCGGTTCACTGTTTTTGATTGACAGCATGGATGGGGGGGAGGGCCTCATCCCCACAACCCTGACCGGTGGTTGTGGGGGTCTGCGGGCGGGGGCTTATCAGAATCTGGAAGCCCCCTTTAACAAGGGGACCCCCAGATCCCAGCCCCCCCTGTTTGAAATGGTAACGGGTACATTGTACCCCTACCATTTCACAAAGAAAGTGTAAACATTTTTTAAAAAAAACACACAGACACCGTTGGGAAAAGTCCTTTATAAAAAAAAAAAAAAAGATTCCAGGTCTTAGCTGAGGAGGACAGGGCCACCCGTCACCTGACCCCACCCCCCTCTGATGCAAGGGGAAACCCAGGCTTCCCCATTGTTGTACGAGTGACCCCGCCCCCCTCTGATGTAACGCAGGTTTCCGTTACATCAGAGGGGGGTGGGGTCACACGTACGTCACTGGGAAGCCCGGGTTTCCCCTTGCGTCAGAGGGGGGCAGGGTCAGGTGACGGGTGGAGACAGGATGCGCTGCACTGGACCATCGGGAGAGATCACACATCGCTGGACCCCGGAGAAGAGATCAGCCATCGCTGGATAGCAAGAATGGATTACCACCGCTGGAATTTTTTTTTTTATTTTATTTTTTTTAATAAAGGACTTATCCCAACTGTGTCTGTGTGTTTTTAAACAATTTTTTTTACACTTTTTTTGTGAAATGAAATGGTAGGGGTACTTTTGTACCCCCTTACCATTTCAAACAGCGGGGGGGGGGGTGGGATCTGGGGGTCCCCTTGTTAAAGGGGGCTTCCAGATAATGATAAGCCCCCCGCCCGCAGACCCCCCCACAACCACCGGCCAGGGTTGTAGGAATGAGGCCCTTGTCCCCATCAACATGGGGACATGGTGCTTTGAGGGGTCACAGACCCCCAAAGCATCCTCCCAATGTTGAGGGCATGTGGCCTGGTAAGGTTCAGGAGGGGGGGGCGCTCTCTCGTCCCCCCAGCTTTTCCTGCGGCCTGCCAGGTTGCGTGCTCAGATAAAGGGTCTGGTATGGATTTTGGGGGGAACTCCACACCATTTTTTTTTTAATTTTGCGTGGAGTTCCCCTTAAAATCCATACCAGACCAGAAGGGCCTGGTAATTGAACTTGGCGGGAACCACACGCATTTTTTTATCAATGACTTTCAATGACTGTTCTCTATTACGGGAGCCGACAATTCATTAAAGCCGCGAGTGCTTTTAAATTACTTTTTTTCCTGCAGAAATTACACTGCAGGGACAGTTCTAAGCACGGGAAACATGCGCCCCTTTACAGGCATACTATACACACCCCCCAGGTACAAAATTTAAAGGAATATTACACTTTTATTGTTTTCACTTTAAGCATTATTAAAATCACTTCTCCCGAAAAAACTGCAGTTTTTAAAACTTTTTTTGCATTGATACATGTCCCCTGGGGCAGGACCCAGGTCCCCAAACACTTTTTATGACAATAACTTGCATATAAGCCTTTAAAATGAGCACTTTAGATTTCTCCCACAGACTTTTACAGGGTGTTCCGCGGCTTTTCGAATTTGCCGCGAACACCCCAAATTGTTCCCCTGTTCGGTGAACAGGCGAACAGGCAATGTTCGAGTCAAACATGAGTTCGAAGCTCATCCCTAGTCAGGGTTTATGGTTCACATATGTGACTGTGACATGTGTGGGAATACTATGCTGCCATGGGTGCTTGAGAAGTTTCAAATAAATAGATATAAGATATGTGAAAAAGGGCATTCATCATATAAATCCCTGACAGTGTTATACTTTGCCTGCATGTAAATGTGGAGCAAAGTACCAATAAAGGTGTGTGAAAGAAAAAAATGGATTCATGTACTTAAATGTTACAGCATACAGTTATACTAATAATGTATTTTTCACTGTAATGATGCTTTAAGTAGGCAATGTTGTACTTTTTCATGCTTATTAACCATTATTCAAGAGCTGTAAAAGAAGAGAAAGCGTTGTTGAGTGTTATTCTTTCTGATTTTAACGCAATTTTCCTGCTGCTTTATTTGCTTCTCTGCAAGTACACTAAGCATATTGGCTCAAACTGTTAAAATACCAACCCACGCTTTAATATATCCCTTATCTTCAAAACTGCGTCTTCCTACTCATCGGCATCCTCCTCGCATCTGCTCAAACTGTGACTTATACTCATACTAAAATCTTAAACCTGAGAAATTTAGCTTTGCTTTTTAAACAGTTCGTAGTTCTGTTTAAGGAGACAATTATTTTAAATTAAAAGTAATTAGTACAAAATTATATCTATTCATGGCACAGTGGCAAGTCTAAAGAAAATCTGTGCTTACTTTATTGTAAGGGAGGTGGTGGCAGCAGTGACCCTTGCACACGACAGGGACACCCAGGAAAAGTTTGTCACTTTTATTCAGCAAGGTAGTAAGCAAATGCAGTTCCATGGAGGAGGGCTTTTTGCAGCAAGTCCATATCAAAAAAGAAACAAAATATCTGCTTATCTAAGACACTAAATAAACCCATGCCAGTTCCTAACTAACAGGGTGCCCCCTAATGGGTTCCCCAAAGCAAAGAGGCAGCTCTGATGCCTTTTAGTGTTTTGTCAGCATTCAGCTTTTCCACCTAGCAGCCGGCTCCCACACCACACACACAGTAAAAGAGAACCTCTGGCACCAGTCAGTTCACATTAATAAAGGCAGCTTAATCTAATTAGTGAGGTTTGACTAACGGGTAAGATGTGGACCTAGAACTGGAGGATTTATCCCGCAAGCTCTACAAAGTCTCCGGGCTACAGGACCCAGATCAGAATTTAAGTAAATCTGAGTAAACAAAATGTTTGTTTTTTTCCTTTACCTTTCTATTCCATTACTGTATATATTTTGTATACACTAGTGGCCAAATTTTTCTATTTTAACCACTTCAACCCCAGAAGATTTGGCTGCTCAATGACCAGAGCACTTTTTACAATTTGGCACTGTGCTGCTTTAACTGGTAATTGCGCGGTCATGCAATGCTGTACCCAAACAAAATTTGCATCTTTTTTTTCTCCACAAATAGAGCTTTCTTTTGATGGTATTTGGTTGCCTCTGCGATTTTTATTCTTTGCGATATAAAAGGAAAAAGACTTAAATTATTGAAAAAAAAAGATATTTTTTGTTATAAAAGAAATCCAATAAACTAAATTTTAGTCATACATTTAGGCCAAAATGTATTCAGCCACATGTCTTTAGTAAAAAAAATGTCAATAAGCATATATTTATTGGTTTGCGTCTACAAACTAGGGTATATTTTCTGGAATTTATGCAGCTTTTAGTTTATGACTGCCTATCTCATTTCTTGAGGTGCTAAAATGGCAGGACAGTACAAACCCCACCAAATGACCCCATTTTGGAAAGTAGACAACCCAATGAAATTGCTGAGAGGCATGTTGAACCCATTGAATATTTTATTTTTTTGTCCCAAGTGATTGAAAAATGAAAAAAAAAAATTACACAAAGTTGTCACTAAATTATATATTGCTCACACATGCCATGGTTATATATGGAATATATATGGAATTATACATTCTGCTGCTTATCCTGAGTATGGGGATACCACATTTGGGAGACTTTTTGGGAGCCTAGCCGCGTACAGGACCCTGAAAGCCAAACACTGCCTTCAGGATTTCTAAGGGAGTACATTTTTGATTTCACTCCTCACTACCTATCATAGTTTCAAAGGCCATAAAATTCCAATATTGTACGAAACCCCCTCAAATGACCCCATTTTGGAAAGTAGACACTCCAAGCTATTTGCTGAGAGGCTTTTTATTTATTTATTATTTATTTCTTTTTTTATTTTATTTTTAAACTGTTCATTTCATTTTTTTTATCCTTTTTTGTTATCTCAGGGAATGTAAATATCCCCTATGATAGCAAAAGGGTAGTGACAGGTACTCTTTTTTGAAAAAAATGGGGTCTATTAGACCCTAGATCTCTCCTCTGCCCTCAAAGCATCTGACCACACAAAGATCGGTGTGATAAAATGTTTTGCCAATTTGCCAATTTTTTCCCAATGGCGCTGTTTATATCCAGCGAAAGTCATGAAATGCTTGTGGCTTCTGGTTTCTTAGGCCATAGAGACCAGAACGGCTCCAATCAGCTCTATGGTCAGCTGGCAGAACCACCGGCTGCATTCTCGGGTTCCCTGTTGGGACAGGGGAGCCAGAGAAAACCATGGAAGACGGTGTGGGGGGGGGACATTCCCTCCCACTGCTTGTAAAAGCAGTCTAGAGGCTTATTAGCCACTAGGATTGCTTTTACATGAATGCCGACCGCTGGATGAAAAGAATGATACCAAGATAATACCTAAACCTGCAGGCATCATTCTGGTATAACCACTCAAAGTCCAGCAACATACCAATATGTTGTTGGTCCTTGTTGGGCATATATTGTAATGTTCTTTTTTTCATGCAGCCTGTGGGCAAAACTAAAAAAAGAGGTTGCTTAGTGGGTATGTCCACCATTAGAATACCGCCCTTCATCCACCCAATTGCAATGATGGGTATACATGCAACATTTTTTTTTAAACTGTGGTGGTGAAATCACCTCCTACAGCGCTCGAGACGCTGATTTTCGTATCGTGAGAGCAAGCGATGTTGCTGTCAAGATAAATAAATCAGTCCTGCACATGAATGGAATAGCTGAAAAGCAAACAATGGTAACGATAAAACATTAACTCAATAAAACAACATTATTTTTTAACGCAATCTGTGCCTAAAAAATATATGCCGAAGCATGGGGGCAATCTGCCCCTAATGTTAGGAGCAAATCGCTCCTCCACCCCTGTCCCCATGCTTCGGCATATAAGCTCCTGAGGAAGCGTAGTGGCATGAAACATGCAGAGCTTGAACAAGCTACATCAACCCACAAGCTCGCCTGGATACTGGCAAACGCATTCTCTTGGCGCTCATACTACTGATTAGGATGGGTTTTGGTGCTCTTGTTGGTGTTAATAGCTCAATTTGAGTAGCAGGTTTACTTTGATATTTTAAAGGTATTTCTATGTTTTAGAATATTTGTAATAAAATGTATTATTTTTAAAGAATTGTTGTTCTCTGGTGCCTATAAAATCCATGGCTTTTCAAAGTTTTCTATACAGATCAATTTAGGATCAACTTTGCTATTGATACTCACATCCACAGTACCACCTTCTAAAGATGCAAATATATCTAATTTGTGGTACTTGTAGGTTGTTTTTCTTTCAGTATTCTGTCTAGCTCTTCAGAAATCAGCTGGATTGGGTTTACATCTGGAGATTGTGTTGACCACTGTATGATTTGAAGCCTACCATCTTGCCTTTTCTTCTAAGGTTGTTCTGACATAACCTGGAGGTTAATACATTTCTGTAGCATAAACCCCTGACCAGGCATAGACCAGAGGGTATTGCATGGCACTGGAAAATGCTGTGGTAGGTCTTTGAGTTCAGTGTGCCAGTCACTTTGTGTAAGTAGCCAACTCTGGATCAAGAAAAAGAACCCTAGACCGTCATATTTCCTTCCCTATGTTTGACAGTTAGTGTCACACTAAGGCCCCTTTCACACTGGGGCGGTGAGCGCGGTAACGGTAAAGCAGCGCTATATTTAGCGCTGCTTTACCGTCGTTTTCACCGCGGTTTTCGGCCGTTCGCGGTGTGGTTTTACCCCCCGCGAGCGGCCGAAAAAGGGTTAAACACCCCCCGCAGAGCGCCGCCGTAGCCGCGGTATTGCCGCGGTAACCGCGGTATTGCCGCGGTTTTACCGCGGTCTCCCATTGTAATCAATGGGAAGGAGCGGTGAACACACCGCTCCTATCCCGCTCCAAAGATGCTGCTAGCAGGACTTTTTTTACCGTCCTGCTAGCGCACCGCTCCAGTGTGAAAGCCCGCCGGCTTTCACACTGGAGTTAAAGGGGCCGGATTTTTTCATGCGGTGAACAGGCGCTATTTTTAGCGCCGCACCGCATGAAAAACGCCCCAGTGTGAAAGGGGCCTAAGGATTCATCTTTTTCTCTACTTAGTGATGCAAGAAGCCTTGTGTAATGAACTCTTTTTGCAGTCTTCAATAGTCCACTGTTAGTGGTTCCTGGCTAGGCAGCTCTCTTTTTACTATTTTTATTTAAAGAAGAACAAAACCATTTTTCAATTTTGATGTTCATTGCAATTTTACAAAACACCAACACATTTTAGGGTACCGATATTAGACCTAAAATAAATGCATGCAAAAAAGATAGGACAAATAATAAATAACTGGATGTTTTTGGCATAATTTCATTATCAATTTTGCATGAAACACCAAATGCTGCTATTCTAAACATAGAATAGTATTACGATGGACCATTGTTTAAAATAAACATAATAATATATACCAACCACTCCATTGTAATCATACCATAAACCTAAATTGTACCTAAAAAGTTAATATCTATAAATTGAGACACATTTAACATAAGAAAAAAATAAAATAAAAATAAAGGAAAAATAGTGTTCTCGTATCCACATTATTTTTCTTTAGCTATTTTGACTGTAAGGGTCAATTCACAAATATGTTTCCACAGGTTATCATCCTCAAGCTAGAGATCTTAGTTTTAGTACGGTGTCTGTTGAGGACAGCAGGAAAATGAGCCATTTTAAGGTGTGATAAAGTAATGCTTTGTGAGAAAAATGAATGAATAGTTTAAAAAGAAGAATTAGATGCCCATTTCATTCATTAAAATATGGTTCCACAGCTGTATGTTCACTAAACATTTGTAAGAGAAAATTATCATTAGATGAAAATAACTTTTCTTATTTTCTGTTGTGGCTACATGATCCCTATAATGCACTTACAGATTATAATGCCTCAATACAACTTATCTGTAAGAAAGTTGAATGTTTTATTCCCTTTATTCTTTTTTAAGATATACATGAGCAAAATAGATGCATTACTGTTCACCCATGAATTTATTTTTAAAAGTATAAGTACATAATATCCATAATCTTGATGATAGCATCCCTCTAGCTCCAAGTTAGAGAACACTTGAAAGCTGTTGGCTGTTTTGTCGGAGGATAAGGAACACACTTATGTACCATTTTTACTTCAATAATGCATTTTTTAGCTATTATTGTATAGTATGCTTAACCGCTTGAGCCCCGGAAGATTTTACCCCCTTCCTGACCAGAGCACCTTTTACAATTTGGCACTGCGTCGCTTTAACTGACAATTGCGCCGTCATGCAATGCTGTACCCAAACAAAATGTGCGTCCTTTTTTCCCCACAAATAGAGCTTTCTTTTGGTGGTATTTGATCACTTCTGTGGTTTTAATTTTTTTGTGCTATAAACAAAAAAAGAGCGACAATTTTGAAAAAATATTTATTTTTACTTTTTGCTATAATAAATATCCCTAAAAATGTTTTTAAAAAACATATTTCTTCCTCAGTTTAGGCCAATACATATTCTTCTACATATTTGATTGGTTTGTGCAAAAGTTAGAGCGTTTACAAACTATGGGAAAGATTTATGGCATTTTTATTATTTTTATGTGTTTTACTAGTAATGGCGGTTATCTGCGATCTTTAGCAGTACTGCAAAATTGCGGCAGACAGATCAGACACTTTTGACACACTTTTGGGACCATTGACATTTATACAGCGATCAGCGTTATAAAAATAGCCACTGATTACTGTGTAAATGTCACTGGCAGGGAAGGGGTTAACACTAGGGGGCGATCAAGGGATTATCTTTATTCCATAGTTAGTGTTTCTTTCTATAGGGGGATGTGACTGACTGGGGGAGGAGACATATCGCTGTTCCTACTTAGTAGGAACAAACGATATGTCTCCTCTCCCCTGACAGAACAGGGATTTGTGTGTTTACACACACAAATCCCCTTGCTTGAGCTCGTGCCCGCAAACGCGGGTAGCCGGCAGCATTCTCGCCCGCCGGCCATGCACATCGCGTCCCCCGCCGTGCAGCATGCTTGCTCGCGCCCCCCTGGAGGTTCCTAAAGGGTACAACGCACCAATACTGGGTTTTGCACAGCAAAGCCATTCTGGCGACATATATATCGGTGTGAACCGGTCGGCAAGTGGTTAAGTTTTACAGGAAGAAAGAAGAGGGAAAAGTGTAATACACCAGAGAGGGTACACTAAGTAAAACAAGGCAATGAAAATATATAGATATATGTTCAATTAAACAGTGATGTAAAAGACTATTTGCATCTTATAATCAAATTCCTAAGATAAAATTTTGAGTCTAAAAATGTTTGACTATAAGGACATTTTTATGAAGATAAGTGTAAGTGTCAAAGTGGCAAATGCACTGACATGGACCCTTTAGCTATACTGTAAAGAATACTCCAAAAAGGATGGTAAGCTTACCCAAGTAGTGTAGGCCAACTGCTGGCTCACAGTAAAGCAGGACATCACAGGGCAGATCAGATGTCAGACCTGGATCTGGAGAGTTGGAACAACTCTAGAGCATTCTGAGAGTGGTTGCTCCTGGAAATAAGATAAGGATCACTGTGACCAGGTAAAAACCTGGAAGTAGGATCAGGACTTGCAGAAGAAGGCAGCTGGTGCAAATAACACCAGTGCCCACACACCAGTGCCCACACTGTTTGCTGTAACTCATTTCAAAGCATGAGCTGGAGTTTGGCTTCAATTTGTCACTGTATTTAAATCTGCTAGTACAATTAACTATACCCTCTACCCCAGACTGACGATGCTGCTGTCTGCTGTGCCTCCTATGCTAATTCCTCTAGAGCTGTCTCTCACTAATAGAGGAATACTGGCCAGATCACCAGAAGAAAATAAAGGGTAAAAAAGAACGGACAAAGTTTTCACAGTTTGTCCATTTTATTTCACTGAAAAAAGATATGAGGATTGATCAGAGCTGGATTAACTCTTTGTGGCAAGACTGGGCACAGCTGATCTGAAATCCCATACTCTATATTGTGCCAGACAAAAAAAATAAAAAAAAATTCCGGGTTTACATCCACTTTAATGACCTATCACCTGGCAGAATTCAATGGGAATTCCATTTGAAAGTATCATTGGGTTATGAGCCAAGAATTACTGCCCCTGTGGGGTATTTTACTTAATAAAGAAGTAGCATATACAGCATATGTCTATATTATGGCATTACATAATGTCACACGGGAGGGGGGGGGGGGCTCTTATCCTCTATACACAGCACACACTGCTCTTACTGAACTAGAAAATTATTATTTGGTATTGCATCTATTTGACAGTATTTCTGTTTGACTTGGTTTATATTGGGAGGGATCATTCATGCTTTGTGGTTTACTATTTTTTGATTTGTGCTTTGTTTATGTTCAGTGTATGCTGTACTATGAAGTTGATTTGCAAAGGAGTAGAGTCTGTTAATCACTTCCTGCCCTGCCCTAGCAACCCTTTAACAGGGACTTTACGCCCGATCACATGGCCACTGTCATTGGCTTGATTGGCTTTCACAATGGTCACATAATAGGGAGCATATTCCACCAGCTCCCAATCATTAGAAGAGACCAAGAGCTGTCTTTGGCAGCTCAGTCATTGTGCTGAGAGTGTGCAGTGAGCATGCTCTTAACAAAGAAAGCTCTGACACCAATGGAAGTTTATAAGCAGCATGTGAGCATTAAAGCCCACCCTCTTTGCTGCTGCACATATGTATGTTACATGGGCAGCAAGAGGTTAACTAAGTTTAGTAAATAAGGTGAAGCATGTTAGCGTTCACATGCATACGCGCTCGCTCGGCACTGGCGCCAAACAGCCTATTTAAGCTGGATTTTGACATGGACAGATTGCTGAGTGGTCTTCAGCTAGTTCCTGCTTTACCTGCACCATGATCTGCTATATTTTGCTTCCCATGCACGACCTGGCTTGCCCCTGTCCTGTCTCTGGATTCCTACCTACCTGTTGTGACCTCCACTTGTACTCTGACTCCACTCTTGCCTTACATTCCTGTACATCGCTCCCTGGCTGCGTATCGATCCTGGCTTGTATCCTCACTCTGCCTCTGTCTGATGTTCCTGTACATCGCTGACAGGCTGACCTTTTGGCTTGTGTACTTTCAAGTGTCATTGTGTTCCATTCTCTGATCCTTATCTGGTAATACATGGTCACCTGCATTCTGCAACCAACAGTTTGCACTGCCCCTCATACCACTCTGTGTCCTCAGATCACCTGCCACCGCTACCAGAGGTGTTTGATCAGCTCGATCTCATCCAGGTACGTGACACTACACCCAGGTGCTCTACACCCAGGTGACTCTGGCTTTTGGCACACTTCGATTCAGCACTTTGGAACCTGCTCAAGCCACCATTATGCAGAAGTGGTGGTGCCGATGGGACAGCAATGTGAACTCTCCTGGCTCCCTCATGACAAGAGAAAGCTGTATCCTGAACAACTTTAGAAAATGCTTTCTTTAATTTCTTTACTGTAAAGCTCTTGATTGCAGTAGTCTCTCTCCTCTGGACTACAGGGAAGTGCTGCCTGACTCAGTCTATTAAACTCTTCTTAGTCAGCAGCTCCCTCCTCTTGCTGGTATGTCTGTTAACCAGTTCAGCACCACAGGGCAGCATCTACAGAGGGTAGCCAAGCACCTGGCTATACGAATTAGCAAATCTCAGTTTTTTTTCAATTTCCCTCACACATGACTGGTTATTCAAAGTGTAACCAGCTTTAGTTTACATTTAGCAAAGGGAGCATACACTTGAAACATACAACATGCACCCAGAGGCTCATTCACTAGGGGAGTTGAGAATTGTCATGCAATAAATGTAACAAGGATTAACTTCAGTTATCCAATCATGTAAAAAAGCAAATTCCTGATTATTTATTTAATTTGTGTTGCAACTTGCTCCTCCAAATCTCTAATGCGAGCTTCCAGAAGGGCAACCCGCTCACATCTGTCACAGTGGTATCCATCCTGGAGCAGTTGCACCAATTTTGCATACATGTGGCACACTGTGCACTGAGCAAAACCTCCAACCCTGCTAGCACTCATTTCCCAGTTACAATATAATTGCTTGTAGGAAGTTTAAGATGTCACAGGTTTGAAGACTCCTGTCTTAACCCCTGTTTTAAACTCTGGTTTTAACTCACCACTTAGAATAGTTCCCACTTGGACAGAGTTCAACCAGTCTCAAAGATGAGCAGGCTCACGATGAGCTCTACACAAACTTATATAGGCCTCAAGCACCTGGGAGCAATTAAACACTCCCCTTAATTAGTAAGCTGAAGGAAGGAAAGGAAAAAAAACTGTTTAAAAAGTGTCAGAAAGGGTATTAAAAAGATAAAAGAAAAAGGCCCAGAAAGAACCTAAAAATGCAACCCAGCAATCACCAGCAGTCAAAAAAGCAAGATTTGTTCACTCTCCACACAGTGTCCCCACTGCTTGGCTTCCAACCAAAATTCTGGCAATTTCACATGTGCTTTACACAAACTTATATAGGCCTCAAGCACCTGGGAGCAATTAAACACTCCCCTTAATTAGTAAGCTGATTAGTCAGCAGCTCCCTCCTCTTGCTGGTATGTCTGTTAACCAGTTCAGCACCACAGGGCAGCATCTACAGAGGGTAGCCAAGCACCTGGCTACACGAATTAGCAAATCTCAGTTTTTTTCAATTTCCCTCGCACATTACTGGTTATTCAAAGTGTAACCAGCTTTAGTTTACATTTTGCAAAGGGAACATACACTTGAAACATACAACATGCACCCAGAGGCTCATTCACTAGAGGAGTTGAGAATTGTCATGCAATAAATGTAACAAAGATTAACTTCAGTTATCCAATCATGTGAAAAGCAAATTCCTGATTATTTATTTAATTTGCACATGATTGCATAATTTATTGAGTGAAGATTTGCAACACCTTTTAGTAAATCAACCCAAAGGTTGTAAATCTACTCCATAAGTATAAAATCACTATGCATAGTACACCATCCAAAATGGATGTGCACTGTGGGGGTATTTGATGTTGGGCTGCGGGGTATTCCTGGTGCATACACACTTCTATGCTGTATACTTTTGTAGCACTAACCCCCTGAAGGAGCTGCTGGTTATTTTTGGGCTTACCATTACCTTCTTGACCTCGTATGCGTCTAGGGATTTCCCGAGGTAGAAAAGAACTGTAGAAAATGACACTGGATCCTCTTTAGGGATTTTTATTTGCAAAACGTTAAACAGAACACGGTCTCTTAATAAGGAATAGAGGGCATAGGTAGGAAGTTCAGGTAATCTTGGAACTGCGTATAACTGAATGTCTCTCGCTATAAACTCCAGGGAATAGCCATTCGCAACTGGACGGTACATCTATCGGATAAATCTCCTTCTCAGTAGACTTAGCAGCCGATAGATAATTCAAATAAAGCAAAGTCTCTGCCACAGACTTGGTTTCAACACTTGTAGGATGAAAAGTCTCTGCCACAGACTTGGTTGTAACTGAAGGATGAAAAAGCTTAAAGAACCCTTATACGGTAGCAGTATCTTGCAGCCGGTCCGGCGATAACGTACGAGTGTGGATTCACCTGGTGTCCTTTCAACTTAGCTTCCAGGCTCTTGCCGAGCAGCCAGCCTTGTGCGTGACCCTCTTCTGAAGAGTCCCCTGAAGAGTCCCCTGGTTGCGTTCTCAGTTGTTGGGGCTCTCCAAAACCGAGACGGCACCGGACCACCTTAGAATCCTCCTTCCAGCCACTGTGCCTCGGACTAGCCTGCCCCGAGACTCGGAAATGGATGGATCCGCACCCCAGGCCATGAGGGCCCCTGAGGGCTGGTCAGGTGGACCAAGACCAAACAGACAGAAATATCTCCTGGACCGGAACCCAGAAGCACGTGACCTCAGTCTCTTAAGTACCCTCTCCCAGAATGCAGAGCGAGGCAACCCACTCACTGGTTGGTTTCCCAGAAAGATTGGCACCCAATGCGTCCAACTGGACTGCGTTCCTATGCTTGCCAGAGGTAACACCGACACCTATGGCCAAGCAGAACACACTGCAATCCAGCCAAACTGGTACTGAGACCAGAATTTAGAACAATTAACCCTAAAACCCAACTGTGGTTTCAGGAACTTTAAATGTACAAAAACATAGCGCAAGTTCATCTGGAGCCTGGCGCTACACTTTAATCTTGACACAAAAGAAAAATTTGAAAAAGAAAGTAAAGAAATTTATGGCACTCTTGAATTATATTTTTATAGCAGTTTATTATTCAAGTTTTTTTTCCTTTTTATTAAATTCCGTCTTCACCAAAATTACTCTGAGCACAAAAAGTAATTATACTCTTCATGGCTGCAAAAATATTCTGCTTTTCTCTCCATCAGTGAAAAATAACAAATACCGTTTTTTTATATGTTGGACAAAGTCTTTGAAATCATTTCAAACTATGACACATTACTGGATGAAATTAATTTAGTGGTATTATGAGCTTTCAGTTTTTTCCTGTCTGTGACGTTCGCATGATGCAGACATTTGCCTTTTTTTTATTTGTGTCTAAAATGCATGCAAATAATACAGCAGCTGACAATGTGTAATCTCACCAATATTCTGTATTTTAAGGATTCTAAAAAATTGAGATAATTACATTTCACTTAAATCTTTGATAATACCTTGTGCAGCAAAAAGCCTGGAAAACCTTTTAGGGGCTTTTTATCATTCCCAGTTCTGTCTGCAACAAGCTAATTTGCCACTATTTGTGCCGGCTTAAACTAGGTGCGAAAAGGGAAAGAATATGTTGTAAAGCTTTATTAAAAAGATTGCTGATTAGTCACACACACTTGAAGGCAGGTTCCATGCCTGGCCTTACTCTACTCATTAGCTAAACTGAGAGCTGGAAGTGTTCTTTCTGATAAGGAGAACATGACAGCTTTAAGGGAGAACTCTGCCAAGCACCATGTCATTTTCTTCTGAGAATTAAAAGTAAAAATAGAGTAAATCAACCTGGTGCAATAAAACCTCTAGATTTATTATGGCAAGTGTGCTGAATACACTCACACAGATGTAAAGAGAAGGTGCCTTACAGTGACTTTACAGTAGTCCCTCAGTGGTCGACTGTGCTCACCTTAGCTGCGGTGGACTGGATCATTGCTATTTACTGAATTCAAGTTCCAGAATTGATTTAGAGTCAGCGAATAGCAAAGAAAAGTCAAACATCTAACATTGTGACTAGACTTTTCCAGAAATCCAAAGTTTGAAGATCCAATCTACTGCCTATCACATAGATAGATCGAAGCAGGGCCACATTAAAGTATCCTATCCCTGTATGCTTGTGAATGCATTTAACACATTCGCCATATTAAAGTACATCTAAAGACCCCTGTATGGCAGTCTAAATAGGAGTCCCAAATCTGTTAGCCCCCGTACACATGGTCGGAAATTCCGACCACAAAATCCGTCGGATTTTCTCCGACGGATTTTGTCCGAAACTGGTGTTGCATACACATGGTCAGACAAAGTTGTAGGAAAATCTTATCGTTCCGAACGTGGGGACGTTCGTTGTGTACTATGGAACTACGTAGAGGCTAGTAGCCAATAGCTTTGGTCTCGTAGTTTGATCTGAGCATGCGTGGCACTTTGTCCATCGGAATTCCCTACACACGATCGGAAAAAGTCTGATCGGATTTTGTTGTTGGAAAATTTTAGATCCTGCTCTCAAATTTTTTCCGTCATAAATTCCGACGGAAAAAGTCCGCTAGAGCCCACACACGATCGGATTTTCCGACAACATAATCCGATCGGACTTTTTCCATCGGAATATCCAACTGTGTGTACGGGGCATAACTATCTGATGCAAACAAAACTTCCTTTACCGCCCCTGATTGAACCAAATCCTCCTTCATTTGTGTCTCACACGCTCTTCCTCCCAGACACTGCAGCTCACAGTAAGAGGTTTTTGGTTACAGAAGCAGTTCTGTTTACCCAGAAAGCAGTGGTTGTTGCGAACCAAGATTTGTGTGTGAGCCGCTCAGGCTGTATGGGAATGAAGTCTTGTGCCCACCATTGTGAGTGCTGGCTGGGCAGGGAGCTTGTCTATGCTCCAGCAGTGGAGAGTGATAGGTGTCCCTGGAGCCACACATCAAGTCAAAGCCTGCTGTGTGATAGTGAATGGCAGTCTCAGCTTGAACCCCTGTCACGCCACGCCCCAACGCGTTTCACTCCGACCACTAGAGCTTATTCATGGGGATGGAGTCTCCAGGTGGAAGGGGACAGTTAAATGCATCATCAGCCGCCACCCAGTGAAAGAATGAATATCAGGTGTGTGAAGTGATTGTGAAGGGCTGGTCATAGAAGTTGTGTGTTTAAGAAGGTGCATACATACAGCAACCATAGAAGATCTGGTTGCAAGTATGTTTTAAATGACCAGCCTCTTGCAAAGTGTGTGCAAGGAAACAAATGTGCAGGAGTTTAATAATAAGGATAAAATGCAAAAATTCTCCCCCACCCCCTCCCCTCCCATTAAAAATCTTTAACAATTTGCAGTGGAGGCCTGTCCATTAGGGGTGCCTGGGTGCCGCCCTCTCTCTCCACACCACCCCCCTCTATGAATAATAGATAGATTCATGAATTGCATGAATCTATCCATGGCCACTGTAGCCACCCCCTATTGAGGCGCCTGGACCCTTTTCGGACGCCGGGCGCCTGAATTACAGCGGCGGGGGTGTATTTTTGAAGCAGCTGATTAGAGTCATAGGCTCTAATAGGCTTCAAAATATGTGGGCTCGTGGCGCAGAGCATTGCGCCATGAGCCCACCCAGGTGTTACAACAGCAAATTAATATTCTCCATTGTAACACTGATCCACAATCCGGCCAATCGGAATCAGGTCTGAGACCCATTTTCTGATTGGCCGAAAAGAGAAGACTCCTGATTGGCCGCCGAGAAGGAGGAAACAGAAGCCAGAACTTTTTCCCATGGAGAGCAGGGGAAGGGAGAGTGCCGGGAGAAGCGCTGCTGATTGGGTAAGTGCACTAGACGCGCTGGCCGACTGACATACCGACCGACCGACCGACTGGGGGGAGGGTGGAATTGTATGCAGCCCCCCCCCCCCAAAGAAAATTGCCACTGGCCGCCACTGATAATTTGTCTCTTAAAAGAGACAATTTTTTTTTAAGAGACAAATTATCAAAGATTTTTAATGGGAGAGAGTGGAGGGGAGGTCCAGGCTGAGACTGCCATTCACTATTACACAGCAGGCTTTGACTCGATGTGCGGCTCCCAGGACACCAATCACTCTATATTAGAACTAGTTGTTGCTTAGCGATACACAGCTACAGGCTTGTGAATCGGCAGAAAAAATGCTAATATAGATGTTCATTGTAACATTTTCTCTTCTTGCTATATTTTAGGCAGGCAGATCCTACATAAGACTAGCAACGCTGCTCTGAAATCAGGATCAGTGCAGAATCATTGCCACCCCATACAAGAAACGTAGATTTTTTTTTTTGCAAGGTGGCAAGACTTGTTGCATCCTTTGAATTTACCTATTGTCCCTGTTTGGGTTATTGATTGTTTGGTTATAACAAGTGAGCTGGTTTGTCAGAGAAAGTTCTACCCGTACGAGGAAAACCTTTTATTTTTATTTTTTTATACTTATAGTAAACTTGTCACGAGACAAATAAGTGGGCAGCGATTGCCAACCTCTTCTTCTGAAAAAAAGATTATTCATTTATTTATTCTACTCTTGGGGTAACAGAGAATACCATACAACCTACAATAAATACACATATAAATATAATTATCTGAACTGAGCCCAATTGAAATAATTGCAGCCAAGCAGTGTTACCTGCACCTTCCCTGATTTAGGGTACCTTGGTAACCTGGAAACCTGGGGCAAATATTGACTTCATTCCATGAAGTCAGTGCTAGGCCCAGCCCCCTCTTTCTTCATATGCCTCCCTATGGATGAATGAGGCTGGTCATCACACTTTGTGACCAATAGTCGCATTTGATTCATGTGCTAAATTTATGTTCCTGTTTGAGTAAAAAAAAAAAAATCTGTAGACGTCGCTCTGAATAATTGTAATCTTGGCTATTCTGTGATATAGCGCCCTTGTAACATTTACTTATGTTACATAGTTACATAGTAGGTGAGGTTGAAAAAAATACACAAGTCCATCCAGTTCAACCTGTGTGTGTGCGTTTATGTAAATAGTTCATTATATACCCCTGTATGTTGTGGTCGTTAAAGTACCCAGCTAAAAGTTTTTTGAATTTATCGATGCTCCCCACTGATACCACTGCTTGTGGAAGAGAATTCCACATCTTTACCGCTCTTACAGTAAAGAACCCTCTATGCAGTTTAAAGTTAAACAGCTTCTCTTCTAATTTTAGTGAATGGCCACGTGTCTTTATAAATTCCCTTTCACTGAAAAGTGTTTTCCCTATGCTAGGGTCACCAGTATGGTATTTGTACATGGATATCATATCCCCTCTCAAGCGTCTCCTCTCCAGAGAGAATAAGTTCGAAGCTTGTAGTCTTTCCCCATAGCTGAGATCCTCCAGTCCCTTAATTAGCTTTGTTGCCCTTCTTTGTACTTGCTCCATTTCCAGTACATCCTTCCTGAGGACTCGTGCCCAGAACTGGACAGCATACTCCAGGTGCAGTCGGAGCAGAGTTTTGTAAAGTGGGAGAATTATTGTTTTATCCCTGGAATTAATCCTCTTATTAATGCATGCCAATATTCTGTTGGCTTTGCTTGCAGCAGCTTGGCATTGCATGCCATTGCAGAGCCTATCATCCACTAGGACCCCCAGGTCCTTTTCCATCCTAGATTCCCCCAGAAGTTCTCCCCCTTGCGAGTAAATTGCATTCACATTTTTGGCACCCAAATGCATTACTTTACATTTTTCAACATTAAACCTCATTTGCCATGTAGTTGCCCACCCCATTAATTTGTTTAGATCTTCTTGTAAGGTTTCCACATCCTGCGTAGAAGTTATTGCCCTTCTTAACTACGTAATAGTACGATGTCATAGTTACAGTACTCTAGGACAGTGTTTCTCAACTCCAGTTCTCAAGGCACCCCAACAGGTCATGTTTTTAGGCTTTCTATTATTTTGCACAGATGATTTGATCAGTTTCACCACCTCAGTAATTACCACATCTGAGGGAAATCCTGAAAACACGACCAGTTGGGGCGCCTTGAAACTGGAGTGGATAAACACTGCTCTAGGACAAGGGAACCATTCTATTTCTGCCCTGCTTACAACCAACCTTAGCTAGACACTGCTTGAATCTTTATAAAATACCAAATATGCTCATCTAACAGATTTTTTTTAATGTGTGCAGTGCATGTTCAGCTTTCTAATAAGAAAGTCCAGCACTAGATGTACATTTAACCCTGATAACCATCACACTAAAGAAATTCAAAGACATTTTCATTTTACTACCAAACATTAATAAAGAAAATAACAACATTAAAGTATTCAAAATTACAATAAGAGCATTAAATAATAACATTAAAGTGATATTAAAGGGGTTGTAAAGTCATAAGGTTTTTCATCTTAATGCATTCTATGCATTAACCACTCCAAGGCCGCCCACCACACATACACTGCGGCAGTGCGGCCCAGCTGTGTGAAACAATGTACCTGTAGGTAGTTTCGTGCATGAGATACTGTAGGCGCACACACGTGCCGGCTGCATGCCCGCTGCCTATGTAAACAAGGCAGAACTCTGTTCTGACAGGAGGCAACACTAAGATCGACTGTTCCTAGTGATCAGGAACAGCGATGTCTGTGTTGTCCTAGCGAGCTCATCCCCCACACAGTTAGAACACACACCGAGGGAACACAGTCAACCCTTTGATCGCCCCTAGTGTTAACCTAGTGTTAACCCCTTCCCTGCCAGTGTGATATTTACATTGATCAGTGCATTTTTTTTAGCACTCATCACTGTATTGGTTTTACTGGTCCCCAAAAAGTGTAATTTAGGGCCAGATTTGTCTGCCGTAATGTTGCAGTCCCACTAAAAATTTGGCAGTACCAGTAAAAGCAATAAAAAAAATTAAAAGTCCATAAATCTATCTCTATTTTGTAGACGCTATAACTTTTGCGCAAACCAATCAATATCCGCTTATTGGGATTTTTTTACCAAAAATATGTAGAACTGTCCAAGATTCTCCCTCCTGATTATCTGACACACAGCAGCGGCGCCATTGGTGCCTGCTTTTGTCAATCAAAGTCAGCTAGCCAATCAGGGGCGAGAGGGGGCATGGTTGGATTGAGACTCAGTTTTAGAATGCACACAGTGAGCTGTGACTCGGCTTGGGTGCCCCCATAGCAAGCTGCTCACTGTAGGGGGACTAAACAGGAGGGAGGGGTCAGGATCACAGAAGAGGGACCCGAGAAGAGGAGGCTCGGGGCTGCTCTGTGGAAAACCAACTGAGCGGAGGAGACAAGTATAATTTGTTTGTTTTTTTTATAGGAAAAAATATGAGACTTTACAATCAATTTAAAGTCTTGTTTTTTTTTTTTTTTAAACAACAAACATGTTGTACTTTCCTGCTCTGTGTAAGGGTTTTGCACAGAGCAGCCCCGATCCTCCTCTTCTTGGGTCCCCCACTACATACTAGTTACAGAGAAGGAAGTGCGTCGTCACCTTTACTGTAAGTGATGTAAATGTTCTGGAACTAATATGGCCAGGGGTATGATGATTCAGGTAGGTATCATGTATGGCATAGATTCCCTTAAAGTGATTGTAAAGGAAAAACATTTCTAAAATAAAATGAACTCAAATTATCTCTATACTTACCTGTTCTGTGCAACGGAATTGCACAGAGCAGCTTAGAACCTCTTCTTCTCAGGTCCCCCGCTGATACTGCTGGCTCTTTCTCCCTGTCCAGCGCCCCCATGGGAATCCGCCTACCATGGGGGCACTCGTGCTTGCTCCCAAGTCCTGCTGCTGTGTCCATTGACAAAGACAGCGGGACTCAACTCCACCCCCTCTCCTTTGTCACTGGCTTTGATTAACAGCACTAGAAGCCAATGGTGCCCAGTGCCCCTGCAAAGCCGGTGAAAACAGGAAGTTGGGGGAGAGAAAACCTGCAGACATGCACAGCACTGGATTGAATGAGAGGGCTCAGGTAAGTATAAAGGCCCGTACACACGATCGGACTTTTTGACAACCAACATGCAAATTAGCTGGTTTGGACCAACATCCGACTGTGTGTACGCTCCATCGGACCAACTTTTTCCAGGTTTCATCTGACTTTTGTTGGCTGTGCGAACGGACCAACTTTCTGCCAACAAAAGTCGGATGGACCAAAGTCCGACCGTGTGTACACAAAACCAACGGACTTTTGTACAAACCAATGCAGAACCAATGCAAAAGTTCAGACAACAATACAGAAGTTGACCAAAGGTGGCGGTAAAGAGCAGAAAAACCAAGTCATTTGGTGAAAGTTGGCTGAAAAAGTCCTGCCGTGTGTATGCAATACCAACTTGAGGCCAACGCCCTTTGGACAAAAATCCACAGGAAAGTTGGTCCACGGTCCGATCGTGTGTATGAGGCTTAAGGGGGGTGGGGGAGCATTCGATGCCTAAACATTTTTTTTTTTACCTTAATGCAAGGAATGCATTGAGATTTAAAAAAAAAAAATGTTTAGGCTGTAGAAGCACTTTAGGTTGTCTATACAAGATCTGATCATTAGACAGAATATGTGGCTTAATCTTTCAATAGCCAAGCCAGGAAAATCTATTTCCTGATATCCAGTTGATGTTTACCACATCTGCCTGTGTGTATTGTCCTTATAGAACTTTTTTTATTGTTCCTCTCACAACAATCCCTTGGCTCCACTGCTATTGGATCTTAATTTGGCAGGGGACCCGACATCTATTACAATTTCTACACTGGTGGCAAAACCAAATATATTCCATTTTTATTATGACACTCCACAATAACACATGCTGCCTAACGCCACCACTTCTTTGATGGAAAATAAGTATAAAATCTTTCTCTGATCTAATTATGTAGGTATTCAGGAGAAGCACACTTGCCAGGAATTAGTGTTTGATTTAGTATGCAAATGCACTCTTTAATTAGCTTGTTTAATCATGTCACTAATTAAATGCAGGGAGCGATACAGCTAAATTGTGCTCTTGTTGAAAAGCAGGACTGGAAAGCAAGGTGGGTGAAAGATAATTAATAAGATTACTAAACAATGGCAGTTAAGATCTCATCTCCATTAATATTGCTTCTCATTAGAGTCTTCTATAACTAGGGTTACTGGTTCAGTCATAAATCCAGACACTTTCTAAAACGCACACATGGCTTCATGGCAAGACCTGGTGCAATTTCATGCAGTCACCAGTCAGTATTGTGTAGGAAAATATGACAGGCTTAAATAAGAACTTCAGGTGATATGTCCATAAATATTCAATTAAAAAACCTTACTACTTAAATGGCAGAAAATGTCAGGGCAGATATTTACTACTAGAAAAAAAAATCACATTGTATGTACTGTGAATAAGTGTATATGTGGCCAGGAGAGGCAGAGTTGAAATTCTTAAAAAAAAAGAAATAATTGTAGCTTCCAGAGTAGAGACCTCTAGGGCTCATTCACACTAGTGCTTTACAGTAACGCATGGCACTGAACTTTACATATGTTGGTGAGATCATTCTGAATGGCACCTCAATGCACCTTGCTGACATAATGCACATTAAAATGTTAACACACCACAATGGTGTCAATGGGCCCTAATGCCGCGTACACATGCCGCGTACACAGGATCTAATTAACCTACCAGCATGTCTTTGGAGTGTGGGAGGAAACTGGAGTACTCGGAGGAAACCCACGCAGGCACAGGGAGAACATGCAAACTCCAGGCAGAAGGTGTCGTGGTCGGGATTTGAACCAGCGACCCTATTACTTCTAGGTGAAAGTGCTAACCACTACACCACTGCTGCCCTTTTTTTTCTGATGGAGTTCCGACGGAGTTCTGCTGAAACTGTCTTGCGTACATGATCCCACCAAAGTCCGTTCGTCAAGAACGCGGTGACGTACAGAACATACGACGGGACTAGAAAAAGGAAGTTCAATAGCCAGTAGCCAATAGCTGCCGTCTCATACTTGCTTCAGAGCATGCGCCGTTTTTGGTCCGTCGAAACAGCATACAGACGAGCGGTTTTCCCGATAGGAATTGGTTCCGTCGGAAATATTTAGAACATGTTCCATTTCTAGGTCCGTCAGAATTTTCGAAAAAAAAAAGTCTGATGAGGCCCACACACAATCGGAATATCCAATGAAAAGATTCCGTCTGACTTTTTCTGTCGGACATTCCTCTCGTGTGTACACGGCATTAAGATTTTCTTTACCTAAGAAGTAGAGAATTGCAAAGTGAATGTTGATTTTTCAAAGAGAATGCTTACTTAGCTTAAGTAATGTGTTAAAGCTTTGATCATCATGTGTAATTAGTATAGGAAATATATAGTCAACAATATCTGCTATAACAAATGACAGAGCATAACAATAAAAGTTCATAAAGTGCTGTGAATCTTCAATATCACGATAATTCCTTTAAAGTGCCATCTGTGCAAAAATAGTTCTTTAACTACTAACCGACCAGCTCACGTAGATATACTGTGCGGGTCAGCTCTCCTGCGCACCTGTACATCGGTCCGTGCAAAGAGGATAGCGGGCGTGCCACGGGAGCAAGACTCGATGTCCACTGGCGACCTGCGATCTCAGTGAGGAGAGGCAGAACGGATTCCCCGTTCTGCCAGATGACATGACAGAGTTCTACTGTTCACAGTGATCAGGAACAGTGATCTCTGTTATGTTCCTGTAAGCTCACCCCCCCTACAGTTAGAACACACCCAGGGAACACAGTTAACCCCTGTATCACCCCCTAGTGTTAACCCCTTCCCTGCCAGTGACATTTTTACATTGATCAGTGCATTTATATAGCACTGATCAATGTAATAATATCACTGGTCCCCAAAAAGTGTAATTTGGGGTCAGATTTGTCCGCCGGAATGTCGCAGTCCCGCTAAAAATCGCAGCTCGCTGCCATTACCAGTAAAAACAATAAAAATAAATAAAAGTCCCTAAATCTATCCCGTAGTTTGTAGACACAATAACTTTTGCGCAAACCAATCAATATACGCCTATTAACATTATGTTAGGGTAGTATACTGTTGTACGAGGAGGATTTGGATTTTGTGGAAATTTCAAAGACTTGGTTCAACACCTCTCATGATTGGCTGGCAACCATTCAAGGGTATACCCTTTATCGCAGGGATAGAGAGGGTAAAAAAGGGGGAGGGGTATGCCTGTATATCAAGACTAATTTACAAGTGAATGTGAGAGATGACATCACCAAGGGAGCTAGGGAGGAGGTGGAATCCTTATAGATAGAGCTCCAAAGGGATGAAGCTAAGGGGAAAATAATACTGGGAGTATGCCTTTAGGCCCCCTAACCTGAGGAAGGAGGGGGAGGTGGACCTCTTATCACAATTTGGATTAGCAGTAAGGATGGGAAGTGTTATCATAGTGGGGGATTTTAATTATCCAGACATAGACTGGGCGGAGGGAACTACACATTCATCTAAGGCTCGCTAGTTCCTAAATGTCTTGCAGGACAATTTCATGGGTCAGATCATGGGCGTAGCATAAGGGGTTGCAGGGGTCACAATCACAACCCCGTCCCTAGCTCCAGGGGGCCCCTGTCATATTATCATATCCTCCACAAAGTCCAGCTTTGATCTGCCCTAGGGCCCCACAGCCACGCTCCAGTACTGGGCTCCAACTTTGCCTTCCACAGTCCACACCCCCTCTGTTCTCATTGGCTGGGGAGAAGCTGTGAGCCATTTCCTGAATGGAGAGGAGCATGGGGGGAGAACAGCCCAGGATGGGGAAGTGTCTGTGCTGTGTGCTGTTAACATGGAATGGTAACCAAGCTCAGCTAGTTAAGAGAAGGAGAGTGCCGTCCTGTAGGCCGCCCTGTAGCCACGATGGGACCGATGTCACTGGTGAGGTAAGACACAGCTCAGTGTCTTCTAGTCATCAGCTGGGATTCTCTGTACCACCCGGGGATGTCCGCTTACCCCACTTCCCTGACAACTGGGGAAAAGACACACATCTCTGGGAGGTGACCTTCCCCCAACACCTGCCAACACTGACAGAGAAAGCTTTAGAAATGGCTAAAACAAATCCCTTAACACCTCCTGAAGGGCCCCTGAGGGGCTGCAATCTCCAGATTTCATGGCATATGGCTTTGCCCCCCCCAGACCTAAGTTTTGCCCTCCCAAAGCCCCCTGACCACCCCCTCTACCCTGGATGCTATGCCTGCTGCTGAGCTTCTTTCCCAGTACAACACTCTATACTGCTCCTTCTCCGCAGGGCTGAAATCATATTCCTTTATAACACAACCAGTCAGCATTGATCTGCAAAGGGTGTATTTAACTACACTGCCGTTCCGACCAGAGAATTTCACAGGTCAGAACGGCAACATAAAAGCCAGATACACCCTGTGAAGGCTGATAGACTGTGTGTAAAGGAATGTGATTTCAGCCCTGTGTATTGTGGGGGAGGGAGGAGCTGTTTACAGTGCTGGAATGTGCTGCCAAGTGACCTGCCAGGGGTCCCTGTCCTCTGATTCTCCAGGGGTGATCCCTGTCCTCTTATGTAAGCAGGAACTCTGGGAACTCTAAACTCTTAAGCCACTTTGAGTATCTTGTCGTGCAGTGGGTGTATTTGCTCACACAGTGGAAGTGGTGGGTGGTAGTGGGGGGGGGGGGGGGGGGCAGGTCAACTTTTGCATCGGGGCCCACAAGCTTCAAGCTACACCTCTGACCATAATGATGCCTGCAGGTTTAGGTATCATCTTGGTATCATTCTTTTCAGCCAGCGGTCAGCTTTCATGTAAAAGCAATCCTAGAAGCTAATTAGCCTCTAGACAAGCAGTGGGAGGGAACGTTTTTGCTTTTCGGGGTCCTCTACGTGGCTAGGCTCCCAAAAAGTCTCACACATGAAGTATCCCTGTACTCAGGAGAAGCAGCAGAATGTATTTTGGGGTGTAATTCCACATATAACCATGGCAGGTGTGAGCAATATATAATTTAGTAAAAACTTTGTGTAATTTTTCTTTATTTATTTTTTGTCATTTTTCAATTACTTGTGACAAAAAAATTTAATATTTAGTGGGCTCAACATGCCTCGCAGAATTTGGGGGGGGGGGGGGGGGGGGGGGGGGGGGGTTGTACTGCCCTGTCATTTTAGCACCTCAAGAAATGAGATAGGCAGTCATAAACTAAAAGCTGCGTAAATTCCAGAAAATGTATCCTAGTCTGTAGACGCTATAACTTTTGTGCAAACCAATATATGCTTATTGACATTTTTTCTTACCAAAGACATGTGGCTCAATACATTTTGCCCTAAATGTATGACTAAAATTTAGTTTATTAAAAAAATGTAATAACAAAAAGTAGAAAATATCTTTTTTTTTTCAAAATTTTTGGTTTATATTGCAAAACATAAAAATCGCAGAGGCAATCAAATACCATCAAAAGAAAGCTCTATTTGTGGGGAAAAAAGGATGAAATTTGGGTACAGCATTGCATGACCACGCAATTACCAGTTAAAGCAGCGCCGTGCCAAATTGTAAAAAGTGCTCTGGTCATTGAGCAGCCAAATCCTCTGGGGCTGAAGTGGTTAAAAGATTTTGGGATATGTATTATAGCAAAAAGTAAAAAATATATTTTTTTTTCAAAATTTTGCTCTTTTTTTTTTTATAGCGCAAACAATAAAAACTGCAGAGGTGATCAAATACCACCAAAAGAAAGTTCTATTTGTGTGGAAAAAAGGACATAAATTTAGTTTGGGTACGTCACACAACCGTGCAATTGTCAATTAAAGCAACGTATCCGTATCCGTGCCGTATCGCAAAAAAATGGCCTGGTCATTAAGGAGGCAAATGCTTCCAGTCCTTAAGTGGTGGAACACGATCTTTTATTTTATTTTTTATTTTATTATTTATTTATTTTAGGCTTACAAGTTACAACCACTTAAATGTATTTTAGGTTTCAATTGTGTCTTCTCTTTCCATTCATTCCTCCAGACTGTACATATGAAGTTCCTGAAGTCTGTCCTGATATGTTTTATCCCCCAGTACATTCATAATTTTTGCTGTCCGTCTCTTGTTCTATCTCATCAATATATTTTTGTAAGTGAGGTCTCCAGAACTGGACACAGTATTCTGAGATCTAACTAAAAATCTCTATAGGGGAATCAGCAGGGCCGATCCTAGGGTCACAGACGCCTGGGTGCAGAAATATTTCTGGCGCCCCCACGTGGGCATGGTCATCTTACCAACTCCTCCCCTTTACAAATGTTTCTATGACAACGACTTCAACACAGAGATGTTCCCGTAAGAAGTCTTCGTTACCCTGGGATCCTCCCATGATCTTTTACCAATAAATAAAATACAGGAAGAGCGTACACTAATGAGACCTGGAGGGGAGTCTCTCTGATGCACACAGAGGGGGCTTCTGTTAGAGAGTCTATTAGAAAGAGCCCCCAGACATAGTACAGGAGATGGTCAGAGACTGTAGACATGATACTAGAGACAGTCAGAGACTGCAATCATAGTACAGGAGATGGTCAGGCTGCACACAATACAGGAGATGGTCAGAGACTGCAGACATGTTACAAGAGATGGTCAGAGACTGCAGACATGTTACAAGAGATGGTCAGAGACTGCAGACATGTTACAAGAGATGGTAGTAAATAATGGCCGATCGGCCCTCTCACCTGACCCAGCGATACAGCAACAACGGTTTCTCTGATCAGGAGTGAGCTCACTCTGAATTGCCCGTGGCGACTCCGCTGGGTAGAGCCCAGATCTGTATTCCTGCAATGACTCCATTCTTTTCTCCACCAGGGATGGTGCCAGGCTGTGTGGCTTTCTCTCTCTGATGGTGTTCTCTCAGCACTGCCCTCTCCCTCTGGAGTCCTGGGTGCCCTTCCCTGAAAGCTTTCCCGGGCTCCTGGCTTTCTCTCTCCCATTCAGCTGAGCATGCTGTTTGGGCTGCAGTTTCCGTGTTACAGTGGGGCTGCCAGTCCTTGGGACCACATGTCCCACAATCCTTTTCTTTGCTCCTTTGTTTTTTCTTCCCTGGCCGTTATGAAGGCGGGGGAAGAAACATAGTGCGCCGCTCATTAGTACAGCAGCGCACGAGGAGGTGAGGGAGAGGGGAAATAAGAGCCCGCAGCTGCAGTGGCATCACTAGGGTTGGTGTCACCTGGTGCAGTAAAACATGGTATCACCCCCTCCACCAACTATAGTCGTCCCTCAGTACAGACCCCACTCCATTAAGTATAAACCCCCCTCCGTCAGTGCAGACCCTTCACTAAGTATAAATACCTCCCTCAGGACAGACCCCCCCATCAGTATAGACCCCCAGGACAAAACACCCCCCTTTATCAGTATAGACCCCCCCTCAGGACAAACCTTTCCCCCCTACATTAGTACAAACCCCCCAGAACAAACCACCCCCCTCCATTAGTACAGACCCCCCAGAACAAACCACCCCCTCCATTAGTACAGACCCCCCAGGACAAACCACCCCCTTCCATTAGTATAGACCCCCCAGGACAACCCCCCCCACATTAGTACAGACCCCCCCACATTAGTATAGCCCCCTCAGGACAAACCCCCCATTAGTATAGACCCCCCAGGACAAAACCCCCCTACATTAGTATAAACCCCCCAGGACAAACCAGCCCGCCACCCACATTAGTATAGACCCCCAGGACAAACCACCCCCCCCCCACATTAGTATAGACCCCCTCAGGACAAACCACCCCCCCACATTAGTATAGACCCCCCAGGACGAACCCCCCCACATTAGTATAGACCCCCCCAGGACAAACCACCCCCCCCACATTAGTATAGACCCCCAGGACAAACCACCCCCCCACATTAGTATAGACCCCCCAGGACGAACCACTCCCCACATTAGTATAGACCCCCCAGGACAAACCAGCCCCCATACATTAGTATAGACCCCCAGGACAACCCCCCCCCTACATTAATATAGACCCCCCAGGACAAACCACCCCCCACATTGGTATAGACCACCCCAGGACAAACCCCCCCACATTAGTATAGACCCCCCCAGGACAAACCCCCCACATTAGTATAGACCCCCCCAGGACAAACCACCCCCCCACATTAGTATAGACCCCCCAGGACAAACCCCCCCACATTAGTATAGACCCCCAGGACAACCCCCCCCCCCCACATTAGTATAGACCCCCCAGGACAAACCCCCCCACATTGGTATAGACCCCCCAGGACAAACCACCCCCCCCCACATTAGTATAGACCCCCCCCAGGACAAACCCCCCCACCCCACATTGGTATAGACCCCCAGGACAAACCACCCCCCACATTAGTATAGACCCCCCAGGACAAACCACCCCCCCACATTAGTATAGACCCCCCCAGGACAAACCCCCCCACATTAGTAGACCCCCTAGGACAAACCCCCCCCACATTAGTATAGACCCCCCCAGGACAAACCAACCCCCCACATTAGTATAGACCCCCCCAGGACAACCCCCCCCCACATTAGTATAGACCCCCCAGGACAACCCCCCCCCACATTAGTATAGACCCCCCCAGGACCAACCCCCCCCCACATTAGTCTAGACCCCCCTAGACAAACCACCCCCCCCCACATTAGTATAGATCCCCCTAGGACAACCCCCCCCCCGACATTGGTATAGACCCCCCCTAGACAAACCACCCCCCACCACTAGGCTAATTAAAACCACCCGGGCGGCAGCTGGAGAGGACAGTGTGCAGCCGCGCCGCCCGGGTGGAGAACAGAGCGTGTGTGATGCTAGTGCTGGTGGGCAGAAGGCGGAAGTTAAACACAGGACTCCTCCTGTGTTTAACTTCCGTCTCCTGCCCACCAGCACCAGCATCACACACGCTTTGTTCTAAACAAGTCGGGCTCGGCCACGGAGCGCCCAACCCCCCCGTGGCGTCACTGCACGGCCACGGCCGCGGCGCCGCCTACGGACAAGGAGAGGAGGAGGGAGCGGAGCACTCTGGCGCTCCAGCGCCCCCACCTCTGTGGCGCCTGGGTGCACTGCACCCCGTGCACCCCGGGACGGATCGTCCCTGGGAATCAGGGCCTCCTTCCTCATGCTGGTGATTCCCCCTAGGGTGAAACATCCTAAAATTCTATTTGCTTTTCCCACTGCCTGGTCACACTATTTGCTCATGTTGCAATCATCTGAAATAAATACCCCCAAATCTTTTCCCTCTAGCTCTGGCCAACACTGCACCTCCAATATTGTACTCTATTAATTTTTTTCTAGTTGCATTATTTTACACTTAAGCCTCGTACACACGATTAGATTTTCTGACGGGAATTGTGTAATGACAGGCTGTTGGCAAAATCTGATCGTTTGTACGCTCCATCGGACAATTGTTGTCGGATTTTCCGCGGACAAATGTTGGATGGCAGGCCTTAAAGTTTTCCGCGGACAAATGTCTGTTGTCGCATTTTCCGATCGTGTGTACACAAGTCTGTCAGACAAAAGTCCAAATTATGAAATGTCGACATGCAGCGCACATTCTCTTCTTTTTAAATGGCATAATAATGAAGCTACTTTGCTGGTGATACCAATGGAGTTCTGCCAAACGTATTTTAAAAGGCTTTTATTTTCTAGTGATATCAAAAATAATATTATTATGCTTGTTTTTTTTTTGGCCAAGTTACCACAACCATTATCCCATATTTTTTTACGATCAAAGATACAACTATGTTGGTGTTCCTTGTTAATTTTACATTGTATTTTTTTAAATGTAACTGCGTACACCCAAACTGTCATTTGAAGTAAAACACAAGTATTATTCGCCACAATTCTTTTATTGTGCATTAAAAAAAGAAAACAAATAAAATTAGACATGCTGTCTGCCAATAGAACTTAACCAAAAAGTGCATTCTATGCATCCAAAAATATAGAAAATATAACAAATCAAATAATTATTCAACCAAAAAATAAAATAAAAGCCTCATGAATGTTTTCTGCTTTTTAATATAGGGGGTCAACAATGCCAAGAGTTGGTGAAAGCAGGGGTCCGTCATCCGGAAATAATTCCTAAAATCATCCGGATTATTCTCCTGGAGCTCCCGCAGCAAAGCATATGACATAATTGGTCATGATTAATAAAGCAACCAATTTTTGGTCCAAGAACTCCTCTGTTCCTGGACTGGACTTGGGTCAAAGTAATAACTCCAAGGCCAATAATAAATAACACGTAATCTCCTCAGATTCCGCAACATGTCTGGTTGACGAACTGAAAAGTGCACAATGAAAAGCGCGAATCAACACTCACCCATTTCTACTAACACAAAATTAGCAGATGGAGCCCATAGGGTGGCGTCTGACAATTGAACTTCCTCTTTATCGGCTCGTAGTACGTCTAGTACGTAACTACATTTGTGTTTATTGGCTGACTATTGTGTGCCGTTTGTATGCAAGACAAGTTTGTTGCCAACACCCTTTCGGACAAAAGTCTGAGCCTTTGTCTGCGGAAAATCTGATCGTGTGTACGAGGCTTTAGAAACATTGAACTGTATTTTCCACTGCTTTGACCAATCTTCTAGCAATGCCAAATCATGTTTCCCGTTACAGACACCTCCAGGGATATCAACCCTATCGCACACCTTTATGTCCTCAGCAAAAATACATCCCTTACCCACAAAAACTTTTAATTATATCACTTAAAAAACAGATTAAATAGAACAGGACCTACAGAGCCTTGTGTTTGTGATTGCTTGAAATGAACACAACTTAATTTTATTTACTAGGCTTAGTAAACAGTCTCTACAGTAAATCAATTCAAATCCCATTAAAGTAAAGTGACTATTGTATGATTGCTTTTAAGAAATTGGCTAATGAATCAGTTAAGTCCAAATGTGAGGTTCCGGGGGTGCTATACTGAAGTATCAGGACCTACAATATTAGTGAACTGCTCCCATCACAGGTGCCATAAAAACATTTATTTTATTGATAGAGGTATTGAGAACAAGAATACATACATCCCCCTGGCAGGAAACTGATATATTAGTGTTTTTTTTTTTTGTGTAAGTATATTTTTTTATAGTTATATAGGAATTTTGACATTTTGTGAAGTTTACCTCTATAATTCAAAAGGGCGAGGAATGAGTGTGGTGAGCACTGCAAAAATGATTTTGCTGCAAAATTACTGATTTTGTCATCTGGAACATGTCACCAAAGTAGGAACTCTAAAATTCCCTCACTGAGCTGTGTATTGGAAATTTGCTTTACATAAAGCTACTCTTTTTTATTATTATTATTATTTATTCAAAGGAGAAGGTTTTTTCATATGTATTTTGTGTTGTTTAATTTATTTTATTTAGTGTTCTTTGTATTTGTTGTTATTTTGTGTATTTCTGTTTCAATATTTTTATTGAAATTTTTTCAAGAATAGGGTCCACAATGCAGGTGGAGCATATCAAAACATTAAGAACAGGTATAAAAGGGAATCAAATATTATACCACCAGTTGATTCCGACACAAAGGGATGCCATATAAATTAGAAATTCAACAGCAAACAGCAATCCCACTCAGAAAACCCCCCATATTTTGTGTATTTGATCATTATTTGTATACTGTCACTTTAAAATTGTAATTCACTTTTTTAAACTTTTTGTTAAAAAAAATAAAAAATCCAGGGTTCAGGGCAGCTGAAAGGTGCTCATTCACATTTGTACCCATAAGTACTGCAGAGAAATTAATCACAACATAGGAGTTTAGATCTTATATTCAAAAGTGGTGCCGCGCTCGCAAATACTAAAGCGCGGCACCACTTTTTAAAATAATTTTGCAGATTGACACCCGTTTAGAGAGTCTATATGGGTGTGAGCGATCTGCTCAGTAAGTGTTGTAGTCTTATAGCACAACATGTTTTGTAGTCTTATAGCACAACATAGAAGTGCGCCAGGAGTTTAGTTCTTCGGGTTTTTTTTTCTGTGAGAACTGATCATTTTGTCAGCCTTCTAATGTGAACAACCTTCAAATGTTTCTAAACTATAGAAATGGATTGAAACCGACTTTAGAGTTTCTTGTGATTTTTGAGCATCGTTAAGAATTAAAGTGGTCGTAAAGGCAGAAGGTTTTTTATCGTAATGCATTATATACATTAAGATAAAAATCCTTCTCTGTGCATTAAGATAAAAATCCTTCTCCTTAACCCCCCTTAACCCCCCCAATGCTTACCTGAGCCGTATCTTGATCCAGCGATGTTGTACGAGAGACTCGGCTGCCTGGGACTCTTCCTCCTCATTGGCTGAGACAGCAGTAAAGCGCCATTGGCTCCGCTGCTGTCATTCAAAGTCAGTGAGCCAATAAGGAGAGAGAGGGGGGCAGGGCCAGGCTGCAGCTTTGTGTCTGAACAGACACAGGGAGCTGCAGCTCGGCTTGGGTGTCCCCACAGCAAGGTGCTTGCTGTGGGGGCACCCAACAGGAGGGAGGGGCCAGGATCACCGAAGAGAGACCTGAGAAGAGGAGGATCTGGGCTGCTCTGTGCAAAACCACTGCACAGAGCAGGTAAGCATAACATGTTTGTTATTTTTAACAAAAAAAAATGATACTTTAGTATCACTTTAATAACTCAACTTAAAACTAGTTAGAGATGTCAGGGTGGCTTTAAAGTTATTTTGCTGCTTGTTAAAAATGTGTAAATAGTTTAATGTCCATAGTCTGGGAACAGGTGCACTTTAAATGTATAAAATGGGTGAACTAGAATTTTAATATAAAGAAATACATAAGAGATAAACAGGCGTGACAGGTTCAGCTGGCAGAATCTTTGGATAGAAGAAACAAGAAAGATGATTTTGAATGTAGAGGTATTATACAGTCAGGTTTGTTTCTTGAGAAGACGGTTGCCGAGTTTCCCTTGCGAGACTCAATAAACAAGCATGTGCTTCCCTTTCCTTCACCGTCTTATGGCACTGTCACATTTTACTGCACACGCACCTTGCAAGTTCCATCCAGCTCTTCCTGTTCTAACTGACAACAAAGGTAACAGACTGTTAAATACTGTAATAATTTCCTTTATTTACAAAAGCCCTCATCAAAACTTGTGTGTTGACCTCCAGAGTAAAAATAGCTGAAAACATCCTGTATTGTACAACGTTCACAGACACCACTGGGGGTTGTTAAATTGTATGTATCGTTTAACATGTGTGACATGGTCTGACATGGTGCATATGTTTTGTTTTTCCAGGAAGAAATTGGAACTGCAGTATAGAGAGCAGCCGCAACTCCTGCCAACATGTTTAAAGTGGACCTTTTGCCCTATTGCTAAAATCCACATCAGCAAGCATCTCTGTAAAAAATGTTTAATTTACTTACCTTTTTTGTGTTTGCTTCCTGGTTTCTCTGGAGGCCATAGTGATGTAACCCCGGCCACAAAAATATCCCCTAGAAGGAATTTCACTAGTGCCCTCAGGAAGATCTTGTACTTAAGCTGCGAGATCTTGCAGTATTCTCATACATCAGTGTAAGGATCAAAGAGGGTAGCCCCAATAGTGAGACTTTAACCGGTTGCGGACCAGCCGCCGCAGTTTTACTGTGGCAGGTTGGCTCTGCTGCGCAAAATCACGTTATATTACACAATCTCGTGGGGCTTGGATAGCAGGCGCGCGCGCCACAAGCCCCGTGAGTCCGACCACAAGCCCACGATCGTCTCACGGAGAGAAAGAACTGGGAGATGCTAATGTAAACAAGCATTTCCCCATTCTGCCTAGTGACACTGTCACTGATCACATCTCCCTGTGATCGGGAGTGGTGATCAGTGTAGTGTCACACACAGCCCCCCCCCCCACAGTTAGAATCACTCCCTAGGACACATTTAACCCCTACAGCGCCACCTAGGGGTTAACCCCTTCACTGCCAGTCACATTTACACAGTAATCAATACATTTTTAATTGCGCTGATCGCTGTATAAATGTGAATGGTTCCAAAATAGCGCCAAAAGTGTCCGACCTGTCCGCCATAATGTCGCAGTCATGATAAAAAATCGCTGATCGCCGCCATTACTAGTAAAAGAAAATCTAACCCCTATTTTGTAGACGCTATAATTTTTGCACAAACCAATCAATAAACGCTTATTTAAATTTTTTTTTTTTTACCAAAATTATGTAGAAAAATACGTATCGGCCTAAACTGAGGAAAAAATGTTTTGGGGATATTTATTATAGCAAAAAGTTAAAAATATTGCTTTTTTTTATAAATTGTCGCTCTTTTTATATAGCGCAAAAAATACCACCAAAAGAAAGCTCTATTTGTGGGGAAAAAAGCACGTCAATTTTGTTTGGGAGCCACGTTGCACGACCACGCAATTGTCAGTTAAAGCGACGCAGTGCCGAACCGCAAAAAGTGCTCTGGTCTTTGGCCAGCCAAATCCTCCGGGGCTGAAGTGGCTAAAGGCAACTAAAAGTCATGATAATAGGATTAGGCATGTGACATCATGTACTCCATTTTGCACATGTGCTGGAGGACATACATTTTTAAAATGGTGGCATGGGAGCAAGGACACCAGCTGGACAGAGGCAGCCTTAAAAGGGAACCACCAGAAAGAAAGGTAAGTGGGAGTGAGGTCAGAAGGTCTATTGTTGCTAAAGAAGTGAGGGGTCTACTGTTGCTGGCAGCTGAAGAGTCTATTGATGCTAGCTGCTGGAGATCTATTGCTGCTGCTGGCAGCGACCTATTGTTGCCAGCGTGGGATCTATTGTTGCTGGGGGGATCTATTTGGTTGGCTACGGAGAATCAATTTTTCTGCTTTTCTTGTTACTTACACCAAAAATGATACTTGTTTCTGTACTATCTAAAGGGGCAGCATTGGGAGTGGAGCAGAGACAAGGTATGATGCTCAGAGGAGGGTAGGGGCTGGAGACAAGTGGTGAGTCATGGGGGTTGTATGGAGTACTTCAAAATGACTTTAACTTGTGTTGTCTTAATGTTTTTTACCATTCCATTTTGATATGAATGTGATTTCCTGAACAAAAATCACATACACTGTTATGCCCCGTACACACGGTCGGATATTCCGATGGAAAAAGTCAGGATCATGTTGTCGGAAAATCCGGTCGTGTGTGGGCTCTAGCGGGCTTTTTCCGTCTATATTTCCGTCGGAAAAAATTTGAGAGCAGGATCTAAAATTTTCCGACAACAAAATCCGATCTGACTTTTTCCGATCGTGTGTAGAGAATTCCGGCGCACAAAGTTCCATGCATGCTCAGAAGAAATTTGGAGATGAAAGCTATTGGCCACTGGCCTCTACATTGTCCCGTTGTACGTGTTGTACGTCACCTCGTTCGGAACGATCAGATTTTCCGACAACATTGTCCGACCATGTGTGTGCAGCACAAGTTTCGGAAAAAATCCGACGGATTTTGTGGTCGGAATGTCCAACCGTGTGTACGGGGCATTCGATATTCATATGTTCAGTAAAAAGGGGGCTAAGAAAAGGGAGGGTGGGACTTTACATGAAGCATATGACTGCATAGAGATAGTAAGGTGAACGTGAGGAAATTTATTGATTTAAAACAGATACATATATATCATAACGATATCAAGGTACATGATAATAAACATATATTACATGATAATACACTGTAGGCATGATCATAATGCTGGTAGTCATTATATTAAGAAGAACATGATAGTCACATATGACATGACTGTTTCATAATATATCCATAAAAATAGGTTTCCTGGTTCACCACAAAAATTGATATAAAGCCGTAAAGTAAATTGTTGCCTGCGGGGCCTATGGCCTTAGAAACCTGAAGGGGGATAGATATTCCATAATACTTGAGAAGAAGTATGGATGAGGTAGGTAAAATAAATAAGAAAAAGACATCCAGTAGCTCTACGCGTTTCATGGCTTATTAGCCACTCATCAGGAGCGAATGATTTCTGAGATAAGGCATCAGGGGCGAATGATTTCTGAAATGAGACTACAATAAGTCCAATTGTTGGATACATATAAAATACTGGTTTGGGGTAAACTACAATGCCGTGACCCCCAGGGCCAAAATCGCTACTCACTGTGGTTGTGTGTATCAGTGGCATAAGGCCTGGACCCCATGAGACACCAGAGAGTATCCCCAACAGGGAGCCGTGGTGGGCCAGCGTGCGGGGATGGGCGACCAACCAAATGGACCAAGCAAGACGAGGCAATACTGTGAAAAGGTGAAAGTGATTAAACCCATTAAACATGTTGGAGAATTTATTTTTATCTTGGTCTTTCTAATGTTCCTGTCGCTATGGTTAAAAACAAATTTTCGATTAGACCCCACTAATGATACGACTAGTGTATGCCAGCTTTTGGCAAACTTACCTCCTAGATTCGTCCACCTACAGATCTAACAGCTGTGCTTTCCACACTGCTGCCATCTTTTCTGCTTCTTCTTTTGCATCTGTCTTCGCTCTTCTGCCATTGAGTGTCTACTGATGAATTACTGCACATGTGCCTGGGAGTTTCATCATCCAGACACCTGAATCCATTCTTAGCCTCTTACCTACTGTCAGGGCTCTAGCCTCCCTGGGCACCCTGGCCGGAGGGTGCGCGGGCACCTGGGCAGCCCTGGCCCCTCTGAGCGCCGGCGCGCACCGCGGGCGCGTGCACGTGCCCGCCGGACTTGTGCGCGCGCTCCCGTGCGCGAATAGCGGGCGCGCGCGCCCCCGTGCGCGTGCACGTGTGCGATCAGGCGCCGCTTTGGCGCCAGTGGCCCTATTTAAAGGGGACAGCTGCCTGCATGCGGCGCTGTCCGTCTCAGCTCCCACCTGTGTCCCCAACCTGAACCTGTCTGAGCATCCTACCTGTGACCCGGCCCGCCTGACTCCGCTGCCTTCTCCGTTCCTTGACCCCGGCTTGTTTGACCCTGCTTTGGACTGTGTTACTGTTGCTGAACCCCTGGCTTGCCTCCTGACCATCCCTCTGCCTGCCGTCTCTACCTGTCTGCCTTACCTGTTGTGACCCGGCTCGCCTGACCATCCCTGCTTCCAGTGTCCCTGCACAGGTCCTCGCTGCTGCCGTCCTCTGCTGATCTACTGCCGTTGCTGTCAGCTACTTCTGCCGTCTGCTGCTGCTCCTGCTGCCGGTCTACCTCCTGCCTCCTGGTCTTCTGCCGAACCTTCATCTGCAGACCTACCATCCGACCAAGACCTGCATCTACCCAGCATCGGCCACCTGCAGTCATACGGACACTCCTACCCGCTGTGTTCACGGCTACGCTGTTCCCAATCCAGCAGGCCCTGAACCAGAGTTGTAAGAGAGGTCTCCAACCACCAAGTCAGGCTCAGCACTACCAGGTACCTAACAGTACGGACAGCCATTATGACTGAGCCTGCGGAAGGAGCCTCTACCATGCGGGAATTTTGCTCTCACCTGGCAGCCCTTACACAGGCAGTGAAATCCCTGCAGGAGGGATATACCAAGCTGGAAGGCCAAGTTCAACAACTTGCCAGCCCCATGGCTGCTGCACCTCCTCCACCACCAGTGCAACCTGCTTCCCAACCAACAGTGGTGATGCTTCCTCCCGAACCTAGAGTACCTGTCCCAGAAAGGTTCTCAGGCGACCGGTCCAAGTTTCAGGCCTTCCGAGATGCCTGCCAGCTTTACTTTGCCCTGCAACCCCGGACCTTCTCCCTGGAAGTCACCAAAGTGGGATTCGTGGTGTCCCTTCTACAAGGAGAACCCCAGTCCTGGGCCCACCGTCTTCTGGGAGCCAACAGTGTCATGACCCAGTCCTTAGCCGCCTTCTTCCAGGCAATGGCACAGCTGTACGACGACCCTCAACGCACGGCTACAGCTGAATCCGCCCTATCCGCGCTCCAGCAGGGCCGCAGGACGGCCGAGGACTATATCACGGACTTCAGGCGTTGGAGCGCGGATACTCAATGGAATAATGCGGCCCTCAGACACCAGTTCCGCATGGGCCTCTCGGAGGGGTTGAAAGACGAACTGGCCCGTGTAGGAGTTCCTGAGGATCTTGAGGACCTTGTCACTCTGACAATTCAATTGGACCGTCGCCTGCGAGAGCGCCGAGCTGAACGCTCTGCTTTACCCAGTCGCCCAGCTTGGATGGTCGCTAGGGCTCCTGTTCCTGCTACCCGTTACCTACCTGCTCCTTCTACACCTCCCGTGGGACCTGCTCCGGATGGCTCCGAACCGATGCAGATCGGTCTTCTACGTGCCCCCTTGACGCCCGAGGAACGGGCCCGACGTCGCCAGTTGAATCTGTGTCTGTACTGTGGGGGCTCCGGACATTTCGTGAATGGTTGCCCCGTCAAGACGCGTAAGTGCTTGTCATCCGTTTCTCCTCTCTCTGCACCCTGCCCAGCCAGTACTATTCACCTTACCCTTCCTCTGTCATTGCAGTGCCAGGGAAGGACAATACTCACCAGCGCCATCATTGACTCCGGGGCGTGCAGCTGTTTCGTGGATGCCACCTTCGCCAACACTCACGCTCTGCCTCTCCTGAAGAAGACCCAAGGACTTTCTGTGTTCCTAGCGGATGGGTCCCGTATTAAGTCTGGCCAGGTGACTCAAGAGACTCTGCCTTTACCCGCTACAATTTTCCCTCAACATCAGGAGCTTCTAACCATGGACGTGATCTCCTCTCCCCTGTTCCCAGTCATCCTGGGTATGCCATGGCTCCAGGCCCACAACCCGCTGATCCATTGGTCCACCGGGGAGGTAGAATTTCAATCTCATTACTGCCAGGAACACTGCCTACCTGCAACCCCCGGGACACCCTCTACCTTGCTTTGCCTAGACGCGGATCAAGACCTGTGCCAGTCTGTACCCCTACCTTATCATGATTTCCTGGACGTTTTCAGCAAGCGGGGGGCAGACTCCCTTCCGCCCCACCGTCCCTATGACTGCCCCATCGAGCTCCTCCCTGGGGCTGAAATTCCCTTCGGTCGCATTTTCCCTCTCTCCGAGAAGGAACAGGAGGCCCTGAAGACCTACATTTCCGAAAACTTAAAGAAGGGGTTCATCCGCCATTCCACCTCTCCTGCTGGCGCAGGCATCTTCTTCGTCACCAAAAAAGATCAGTCCTTGAGGCCCTGTGTGGACTACCGGGCTCAATAAGGTTACGGTCAAGAATCGGTACCCTCTGCCCTTAATCCCCGAGCTCTTTCAAAAGCTAAGATCGGCAACAATTTTCACCAAGTTGGACCTAAGGGGTGCATACAATCTGGTCCGCATTCGGGCCGAGGATGAGTGGAAGACGGCCTTCCGGACTCGCTTCGGCCACTACGAGTACCTGGTCATGCCCTTCGGGCTCTGTAATGCCCCGGCCACTTTCCAGCATTTCATCAATGATGTACTCAGAGACTTTTTGGACATTTTTGTGATCGTCTATTTGGACGACATCTTGATTTTCTCTCAAACCCTAGAACAACATCGAGGGCATGTGGGCAAGGTACTCCTTCGACTCCGACGGCACGGCCTGTATGCAAAGGCCGAGAAGTGCGAATTTGAGCAGCAGGAAATCCAGTTCTTGGGACTTGAAATCTCCCCGGCAGGCATTAGAATGGACCCTCAAAAGGTGTCCGCCGTCCTTGACTGGCCAGCACCTGTAGACAGGAAAGGAATCCAACGGTTCGTTGGATTTGCAAACTTCTACAGGAAGTTTATTAAAGGGTTCTCTGCTATCATCACCCCCATCACCCAGCTGACCAAGCAGGGCACACACTTCCACTGGGGCCCGGAGGCTCAAGGGGCCTTCGACCAGCTTAAAAGACTGTTTACCTCCGCCCCCATCCTCAGTCACCCCGACCCTGCCCTCCCTTACATCTTGGAGGTCGATGCATCTGAAGTGGCAGTTGGGGCAGTCGTGTCACAACGACAGGGCAATAAAGACGCCATGCACCCGGTGGGGTTTTTCTCTCGGAAACTTTCTCCAGCCGAGAGGAATTATGATGTCGGGGACCGGGAACTCTTGGCTATCAAGTCAGCACTAGAGGAATGGAGGTACCTCTTGGAGGGAGCTAATCATCCAGTACTTATCTACACAGACCACAAGAACCTTGAGTACTTACGAACTGCCAAGCGACTCAAGCCCCGACAAGCCCGCTGGGCTCTGTTTTTCTCAAGGTTCTGCTTTCATATCACGTATCGTCCCGGTTCCAAGAATGTTAAACCTGACGCCCTCTCTCGGATGTTCGACAGTCCCAAGGACTCCACCACCCCAGACACCATCCTATCTACTGGAAACTTTCTACTTTTACAGCCAGATCTGCTATCACAAATCCGGGAGGCATCCGCCAGTTCCCAGGGACCCCATGGGGTCACCCTAACTTCCAGTGATGGACTTCTCTGGAGGGGGAGTCAAGTCTTCGTCCCCGAATCTGTAAGAGTGAAGGTCCTGACCCTACTACACGACCACCCACTGGCAGGACACTTCGGGAGCCATAAAACTGTGGAGCTGGTGCAACGCACCTTTTGGTGGCCCAAGCTGAAAGAATTCTGCAAGTCTTATGTTGACTCCTGCCCTGTTTGTAACCGCAGCAAGACGTCAAGGAACCAAACTTGGGGACTTTTGAAGCCTCTCCCTGCACCTGATCGACCTTGGCGAATGTTGACTATGGACTTTATAGTCGAGCTTCCTTGCTCAGAGGGGTGCTCTGCCATCTTTGTAGTAGTGGACCGGCTGTCCAAAATGGCCCACTTTCTGCCTTTAAGGGGAACACCATCTGCCACAGAGACTGCCCACCTTTTTATTAAAGAGATAGTCAGGCTACACGGGGTTCCGGCCAATATAGTCTCAGATAGGGGGGTCCAGTTCACGTCCCGTTTCTGGAGGGCCCTTTGTGAGATCCTTAAGATTGAGCTGGCCCTTTCTTCTGCATATCACCCCCAAACTAATGGGCAGACGGAACGCACCAACCAGACTTTGGAGCAATACATAAGGTGCTTCACGTCCTTTGTGCAGGACGATTGGGTGTCCCTATTACCCCTAGCAGAATTCTCCTATAATAATGCCAGCCATTCTGCCACAGGACAATCCCCATTTTTTGCCAACTACGGTTTTCATTTGTCTTTTCTCCCTGACTTTCTCCCAGAATCTTCAGTCCCGGCAGTCCAGGATACAGCTTCGTTCCTCAGCCGCAACAACAGGATACTTCAGGAAGCGATCACCAAGGCACAGGAGGACAGTAAGAAGTTCTTTGATCGGAAGAGAAGGGGAGAGTTGAACTTGCAGGTGGGCGACCAGGTATGGCTAGCTACAACTAACCTTAGACTTGCTTGTCCCTCTAAGAAGCTTGCTCCCAAGTTCTTAGGACCTTTCCCTGTGAAGAGGAGGATCAATGAGGTTTCCTATGAGCTGTCCCTGCCCGACTCTATGAGAGTCCACCCAGTTTTCCATGTCTCCCTCCTGAAACCCGCTGAGCCCGATCCCTTCCCAGATAGGGGTACAAACCCACCCGGACCTGTCCTGGTCCAAGGTAATGAAGAGTACGAGGTGGAGGCCATCCTTGATTGCAGGAGACGTAGGGGGGAGAGGCAGTTCCTGATTAAGTGGAAGGGGTATGGGGCCGAGAGTAATTCATGGGAACCAGAATGCAACCTTCATGCCAAGAGACTAATTCGCACCTTCCTTTCTTCCCATCCAGAAAGACAACGCTTAATGGGCACCCGGAGGTTGCCCCTTGTGAGGGGGCAATGTCAGGGCTCTAGCCGCCCTGGGCACCCTAGCCGGAGGGTGCGCGGGCACCTGGGCAGCCCTGGCCCCTCTGAGCGCCGGCGCGCGCGTCGGCGCGCACCGCGGGCGCGTGCACGCGCCCGCCGGACTTGTGCGCGCGCTCCCGTGCGCGAATAGCGGGCGCGCGCGCCCCCGTGCGCATGCACGTGCGCGATCAGGCGCCGCTTTGGCGCCAGTGGCCCTATTTAAAGGGGACAGCTGCCTGCATGCGGCGCTGTCCGTCTCAGCTCCCACCTGTGTCCCCAACCTGAACCTGTCTGAGCATCCTACCTGTGACCCGGCCCGCCTGACTCCGCTGCCTTCTCCGTTCCTTGACCCCGGCTTGTTTGACCCTGCTTTGGACTGTGTTACTGTTGCTGAACCCCTGGCTTGCCTCCTGACCATCCCTCTGCCTGCCGTCTCTACCTGTCTGCCTTACCTGTTGTGACCCGGCTCGCCTGACCATCCCTGCTTCCAGTGTCCCTGCACAGGTCCTCGCTGCTGCCGTCCTCTGCTGATCTACTGCCGTTGCTGTCAGCTACTTCTGCCGTCTGCTGCTGCTCCTGCTGCCGGTCTACCTCCTGCCTCCTGGTCTTCTGCCGAACCTTCATCTGCAGACCTACCATCCGACCAAGACCTGCATCTACCCAGCATCGGCCACCTGCAGTCATACGGACACTCCTACCCGCTGTGTTCACGGCTACGCTGTTCCCAATCCAGCAGGCCCTGAACCAGAGTTGTAAGAGAGGTCTCCAACCACCAAGTCAGGCTCAGCACTACCAGGTACCTAACACCTACACCTTTCTTGTACAACTACCGGGGATGGCCCGTCCATTAAGGGCGCACGAGCGAAACCCCCCATCCATGCGTCCGGCCCTTTTCAGGACACCGGATGCATGAATTCTAATGCAGGGGGGGGGGTTGAAGCACCGATTAGAGCCAGAGGCTCTAATAGGCTTCAAAATAGGGTGGACTGGGGGTGCAGAGAATGCGAACTGAGCCTACCCAGGTGTGTGAGAATAGCGAATGAATATTTACTATTCTTACACTGAATCTCCTCTCCTCCAATCAGGAAGCGGGTCTGAGACCCGTTTACCAATTGGCTGAAAGGAGAACCGTTCTGGAGACGGAATTTGCAGAGGAAGGAAAAGCTGTTCGTGATACCTGCCACCGTGATGCCAACAAAGGTGAGCATGGGAAGCCTGTGATGCCCGCCATGGATGGGGTAAGTGTAAGTGCACCGACCACCGACCGGGGGGGGGGGAGCTGCGGGTGTACTGTTTGCCACCATATCTATGTGTGGAGGTGGCCATCTTGGTAGAAATGGGGCAGCAGGGCTTTGCTTCCTCAAGTCAGATTTTCCAGCAAGGAGAACAGTGAGCAACACAGTAGTGACATCAGCCAATATAATTTCAAATATCTTGCGACTAGCAGTCAGAGGTGCAATGCCTTAGATCTAACATTGCAAATATAAAGCCATTAGACTGCAGGCAAAGGAGTGCCTAGGCACCTTGCTTAGGCACAATTATCACTTCTAGATGTTCCCTATTACATAGCAAATCTTTACTTTTTTGAGTTCAGTTCAACTAAACACATGACACAAAAGATGTCATTTGTACAAAAGGGGCATCACTCTTATATGCCAGGGGCAGAATGGTGTCTAAGTACAGCTTTGGTCACTGGAGCTCTTTGCTGTGGAAAGAGACTTTCACCAATGTGGTACAGAGTGAATGTAGGGCCCAAGGGATGTCATGGTGAGCAAGTGGCTGAAACACAAGGACAATATCCCCACAATGCCAGTTGTTTTAAAGTGTACTCTCTCCTCTTTAGGACATGGAGGACTGCTTGCACAAACCGTTAACACAGCTGTAATAAAAAAATAAGATAAACATATTATTTATAAGAGATGAGAAATGGCTGATACATACAGATTGCAATGGTAGTCAGCTGATTAAGGAGAGCTATCCATGTTGAATTTACTTTCAGTAGCACTAAGAGGATTATAAATGGCATTTTAGGTTTCACGCTGAAACTAAAAGCATAGCTACTGCATGTACTGTGTCTTATTCTTTTCACTTTGCATCAAATCCAAAACCAAAATCTCTAACTTAAAAAAAAAAAAAACGTCATTCTTTGGTAGCTGTTATATGAGTAACTCTCTCAAAGTGCCCATCAGACCTGAAAAATATGAAAAGAATTTCACTTTAGGAGATGTACGGTTTTCTCATGTTCCTATTCATTCTTTTACGAAAAAATTCAGACATTTTGTAAATGTATTTCTGGAATCTCAATGTATAGCAGTACATTCACAGAGATGGCACCCTTGTTACTTCCTTTTGTCATTGGTTGAATACAAGTAAGTTTTTTTTTTCACTAATGAGATTAAAACCCTTAAACTTAAAGTTTAGTAAAAAAAAAAAAAACAGCACAAGGAATACTGCTATTAATATGATGTGTTTCTAGCTGTCTCTTGCAATAGCTGAAATTCTTCCACCTACCCCATTGCCTCACCAGCGGCTTCCCCTGCTCAGTGGTGGCCTCCCATTCCCCTGCTCTCCACGGGTCATCACGGCGGTGGCGGCTTCCGTTTCCTCCCTCCTCCTCGGCGGGCAAACGGGAGTCTTCTCTTTTCGGCCAATCGGAAAATGTGTCTCACACCCGCTTCTGATTGGCCAGATTGAGGATCAGTGTTTCAACAGTGAATATTATTTCTCTGTTTTAACACCTGGGTGGGCTCATGGCGCAATGCCCACCCTATTTTGAAGCCTATTAGAGCCTATGGCTCTAATCAAGTGCTTAAAAAAACACCCCCGCCGCTGAAATTTAGGCGCCCGGAGTCCTGAAAGGGGCCAGGTGCATAAATAGGGGGTGGCCGCGGTGGCCATGGATAGATTCATTCTATGCATGAATCGATCTATTATACATATAGGGGATGGCGGGGATAAAGGGGGAGGCTCCCGGGCGCCTCTAATGGATGGGCCACGACTGGAAAGTACCACTTCTATGAATGGAGGATGGGTGGTTAAATGAAAGGTCCATCTTCTCTATTCATAGATCATGTTTCATTTATAGAAGCTAAAGTACCACTTCTATGAATAGAGAAGGGTGGCAGCAAGGGCAGGCATTGTAGGCACTCTTGATGAGTGCCTGTCACAGCTCCCTTGGCTCTATTAACCCCCTTTGCACAACTAGATTACAGTGTACTCTCTCAGCCCCCTCCCACCTGTACGCTCTCAGCCCCCCTCACACCTGTACGCTCTCAGCCCCCTCATACCTGTACTCTCTCAGCCCCCCTCCCACCTGTATGCTCTCAGCCCCCTCACACCTGAACGCTCTCAGCCCCCCTCCCACCTGTACGCTCTCAGCCCCCCTCCCACCTGTACGCTCTCAGCCCCCTCATACCTGTACGCTCTCAGCCCCCCTCACACCTGTACGCTCTCAGCCCCCTCACAACTGTCACTCTCAGCCCCCTCACACCTGTATGCTCTCAGCCCCCTCATACCTGTACGCTTAAGCCCCCCTCACACCTGTATGCTTAAGCCCCCTCACACCTGTATGCTCTCAGCCCCCTCACACCTGTATGCTCTCAGCATACACCTGTACTCCCCACACCTGTACACTCCTAGCACCACTCACATGTGTGTGTATATGACAAGCCCGTACACACACACACAGGCATGTACACTCACACAGACATGTACACACACAGAGACATGTACACACAGGCATGTACACACAGGCATGTATACACACAGGCATGTACACCCACAGAGACATGTACACACAGGCATGTATACACACAGGCATGTACACACACACATAGACATGTACACACACACAGACATGTAAACACAGGCATGTACACACACACACACAGACATGTACACACACACACAGGCATGTACACAATCGCACACACAGCCCCCCCCCCCCCTGCACAACAGCCCTTACCTATGTAAGGTGGTCCTAGTCCCAGCTCTTGTTTCCATATGCAGAGGGGTTCACATGCAGGAAATGGCCAGAGGTGTCAGCAAAGAGCCCGATGTTAGCTCATGACAGAGCAGCAGCCTTCCGACTCACACACATACAGGAGCATCCACGGAGCTCCTCTGCACCTGCCCCTGCCTTTTCATATCCTTGCCAGTCGGCCAAGCCTGTCCAGATGCTGTGACCTGGGTCCTGCCCCAGGGGACATGTATCAATGTAAAAAAAAGTTTTAAAAAAGTCAGTTTTTTTGGGAGCAGTGATTTTTTTTTCAATAAAAGTTTTTATTTTAACTTCAATACAAGTAAGCAAGACATAGTATCCGAAACAATGACAGTGTAGTTTTACCACAGTTCTTACAAAAGTTGAGTTCAAAACATATATATAAAAGAAAAAAAAAACATATACGATTAGGAAAAGTATCCCTCAGACAGTTAAAAAAAACCACGAGAGAGCCTGCAACATGAAGCTATTATACCGGATATCAAGTCTTATCAAAACTACGTGAAGAGAACAATTGTCACGCTGGAGGATTGTCTGGGACCCACTTACCTCTCCGGACACCCCTAAAGGGAACTCACTGTGTCCAGTGAGGAACGTGGGCCCCCGCCCCCATATGAAGTTCCCCACTAGAGGGAATTTACGTATATCTAAGGAAAAAAAAAAAAAACATGTAAACTGATGAAAGCACCATATCAAAGGATCATGTGACTCCTGCTGGATCGTATCCTATGAATATTGTATACACAGACCTGGATATGCAGCTGGAGAACCAGACGATAGCTAAATAGCTCTACATTAGTAACAAGGGTTACCATTCTAAGTTTGTAGTAAAAGAACTCAACTCTATCACCAATGACTATACTACATGAGCATAATGAAATAATAACTCAATCAAAACAAATGAGAGAACAGAGGAAAGAGGAATGTAGAAGAGAGAGAGGGAAAAAGAGGGAAGAGAAGAAGAAAGATAGGGGAGAAGTGTAGTCGGTAAAGTGTCTATCCATCTGATGCACGACTCTGAAAATAGATTTACAGCTTATGATCAATTCCAGGTATCAAGGAGATTCCAATATAACGAGCCCAGGGTTCCCATATAGCTTTAAATAGTTCTGTCCTGTCTAACAGAGAGCTGACCAGTTTTCTTGCTCCATTATCCATGAAATCTTCCTCTTCATGGACGATAGTGAGACCGTTGGGGACTTCCAGGCCTTGGCGATGGATAATTTAGCTCCCATCAATATAAATAGTATTAGCTGTCGAGTGAGTTTTGAGATACCTGGTGCGAGACCATTAAGCAATGCAATTGCAGGAGACTGAACAATACAGCAACCGGTAACCTTACGAATCAAGTGAAACGTTTTGTTCCAGAAACCTCTTATCATGGGACATTCCCACCAGATGTGGAGCATGGTGCCTAGTCCCTGGCATCCCCTGAAGCAAAGGGGGGATGAGGAGGGGTACATGCGAGCCAGTCTAGTCGGGACTAGGTACCATCTCGTCAGAAGTTTGATGTTGGCCTCTATGAGAGAGGTGTTGTAGATACCTTTGAGAGATCTAGAGAAGGAATCGTGAAAGTCCTCCACTTCTCAGGAGGCCTGAAGATCCCTTTCCCAGGAAATCATATATGGTAATTTGTTTGGATTGGTGGAGAGTGACTCGTAGATCACTGAAATTCCTCCCTTCTGCTCCATGGCTTGACCACACCAACTCTCGTATTTAGTGAACCCTGGGGGGTCAGGTTTATTTGACCAAAGTGAGTGAATGAAACGGGAAATTTGGTGAAACCTAAACCTCTCAGAAGTTGGGAGATCCATCTCCTTCACAAAATGCTTAAGAGGTAGGGGGCCTGTACTGGAGAAGAAGTGTCCGATGCGGTATACCCCCTTATCGAGCCACCATTGGAAGGCTCTGATGTCCATACCGGGTATAAATAGAGGGTTATGAAATATGTGTGCCAACGGTTGACATATACAGTGGTGTGAAAAAGTGTTTGCCCCCTTCCTCATTTCCTGTTCCTTTGCATGTTTGTCACACTTAAGTGTTTCGGAACATCAAACCAATTTAAACAATAGTCAAGGACAACACAAGTAAACACAAAATGCAATTTGTAAATGAAGGTGTTTATTATTAAAGGTGAAAAAAAACCAAACCATCATGGCCCTGTGTGAAAAAGTGATTGCCCCCTAAACCTAATAACTGGTTGGGCCACCCTTAGCAGCAACAACTGCAACCAAGCGTTTGCGATAACGTGGAATGAGGCTTTTACAGCGTCCTGGAGGAATTTTGGCCCACTCATCTTTGCAGAATTGTCCTAATTCAGTTACATTAGAGGGTTTTCGAGCATGAACGGCCTTTTTAAGGTCATACCACAACATCTCAATAGGATTCAGGTCAGGACTTTGGCTAGGCCACTCCAAAGTCTTCATTTTGTTTTTCTTCAGCCATTCGGTGGTGGACTTGCTGGTGTGTTTAGGATCATTGTCCTGCTGCAGAACCCAAGTTCGTTTCAGCTTGAGTACACGAACAGATGGTCGGACATTCTCCTTCAGGATCTCTTGGTAGACAGCAGAATTCATAGTTCCTTTTATCATGGCAAGTCTTCCAGGTCCTGAAGCAGCAAAACAGCCCCAGACCATCACACTACCACCACCATATTTTACTGTTGGTATAATGTTCTTTTTCTGAAATGCAGTGTTCCTTCTACGCCAGATATACTTGGACACACACCTTCCAAAGAGTTACACTTTTGTCTCATCGGTCCACAGAATGTTGTCCCAAAAGTCTTGGGGATCATCAAGATGTGTTGTGGAGAAATTGAGACGAGCTTTGATGTTCTTTTTGCTCAGCAGTGGTTTTCTCCTTGGAACTCTGCCATGCAGGCCATTTTTGCCCAGTCTTTTCCTGATGGTGGAGGCATGAACGCTGACCTTAACTGAGGCAAGTGAGGCCTGCAGTTCCTTAGACATTGTTGTGGGGTCTTTTGTGACCTCTTGGATGAGTCCTCCCTGCGCTCTTGGGGTAATTTTGGGCGGCCGGCCACTCCTGGGAAGGTTCACCACTGTTCCATGTCTTCGCCATTTGTGGATAATGGCTCTCACTGTGGTTCGCTGGATTCCCAAAGCTTTGGAAATGGCTTTATAACCCTTTGCAGACTGATAGATCTCAATTACTTTCTTTCTCAATTGTTCCTGAATTTCTTTGGGTCTCGGCATGATGTGTAGCTTTTAAGGATCTTCTGGTGGACCTTACTGTGTCAAGCAGCTCCTATTTAAGTGATGCCTTGATTGTGAACAGGTGTGGCAATAATCAGGCCTGGGTGTGGCTAGAGAAATTGAACTCAGGTGTGGACAACCACAGTTATAGTATGTTTTAACAAGGGGGGCAATCACTTTTTCACACAGGGCCATGATGGTTTGGATTTTTTTTCACCTTTAATAATAAACACCTTCATTTACAAATTGCATTTTGTGTTTACTTGTGTTGTCCTTGACTATTGTTTAAATTGGTTTGATGTTCCGAAACACTTAAGTGTGACAAACATGCAAAGGAACAGGAAATGAGGAAGGGGGCAAACACTTTTTCACACCACTGTAGAGACCAGGAAGGGAAGTTTTCTTACAGAATCCCACAAAAAGAGTGAATGCGATAAAGTGGGAGATAGGACAGAAGGTCTATTCTTGGGGGGGCACCACAGCAGGAAGTCCAGTGTAAATTTAGGTACAGCTTGTCTTTCAATGGCTATCCAGTCAGGTTTTTCAACCCTTAGGTAAATGGTAGATAGTTGAGCCAAGCGTGCCGCTTGGTAGTACCATAGAAAATTAGGGACCCCTAATCCTACTTGAGAGGAAAGATTAAAGAGAGTTCGTTGCGAAAGGCGAGGTCCTTTCTTGTGCCAAATTAATTTAGTGACTTTGCTCTGGAACGCTTTCAAATGGTCCTTCCTAATCTGAATAGGGAGTGAGCGGAAAAGATAGAGCAAAAGATAGAGCATTTTGACAGAGTTAATTTTTCCTGTCCAAGAAATATCATGGGATTCCCAGCTTCTAAGGTCTGCTTCCAGTTTTTTATACATTGGAGGATAATTGGCTTGGTATAGGTTTTCTATTTTCGACGTAATATTAAGCCCCAAGTATTTAATAGAGGAATCACTCCACTCAAATTGATATGCGTTCCTAAGAAGAGACACTTGCGAACTAGGAAGAGATATATTGAGAGCTTGAGATTTAGACATGTTGACGTGCAATCCTGAAACATTTGCAAACTCAGTTAGTAACTGGCAGATTACCGGGAGAGAGGAATCTGGCGAGGTAACAAAAAGGAGGAGATCGTCAGCAAAAAGGGCACATTTATGAGTAGTGGGACCGCACTGGACCCCCTTGATGTTTGAATGGTCCCGGATAGCAATTTCCAGTGATTCAATTACCATGGCAAAAATCAAGGGGGATACAGGGCATCCCTGACGAGTTCCCCTGGCTATCGTTATCGGATCAGAGTAGTATCCCTGCAGTCTGATTTTGGCTGCAGGATTCGAATAAAGAGCTTCCAACGCTCCTATGAAGTTCGGTCCAAAACCCCATTGTCTAAGTACTGCAAAAAGAAATGGCCAAGAGACGGAATCGAAGGCCTTCTGAAGGTCCAACGATAAAAGCATGCCCTCTTGTTTTGGTCCCCCCTCCCAGTTCGATTGTAAAACCGAAATAAGATCAACTGCCCTTCTAACTTGGTCGGGACCTTGTCTGCCAGGGATAAAACCAACCTGGTCTTTGTGTATATACTGGCTTATAAAGGACGCTAACCGATTTGCCAACACTGAAAATCTTCATGTCGTTATTAATCAATGAAATGGGCCTATAGTTCCCCGGTAAGCTTGCGTCCTTACCTGGCTTGGGAATAACGGAAATGTAAGCCATATTGAGTTGATTACCAACAGGGGAACCTTTAGACAGTGAGTTATAGAATCTATTGAGGTATGGAGTCAAAGTGACAGAGAACGTTTTATAGTATGGGTTGGAAAACCCATCAGGCCCAGGTGCTTTTGTCCCCTTCAGATTCTTAATGACCTCTGCTACTTCCGAATCTGTGACAGGGGCTTCCATCTCAGCTCTGTGATCTACCGAAAGTTTGGGTAATTTCAGATTAGTTAGGAATTCATGTATGCTTTTAGTGTTTGTGTGTCTATCAGCTTTATAAAGTTCCTTGTAGAAGTTTTGGAAAGTTTCAATGATGCTCTGTGGGTTGAGGGTAAGCGAACCATCCGCTAGTCTGATCTTGGGGAGAGAGTGGGAGAAAAATCTAGGGGACAATTTGGACGCAAGCATGGGTCCAATTTTGTTCCTTTTCTGGTAAAATTTAGCTCCCGTCCATCTGATGGATTTCTCGGCCTTCGTAGTGAGGGCCAGGTTCAAAGCGACTCTGGCTGCGTCTAGGGAATGTCTGGGGACTCTATCAGGGTCTTGTTTATGTTGTTGGCGCAAGGCACAAAATTCCCTCTCCAGTTTTTCAATATTACCCATCCTATCTTTCTTCTGTCGAGCCGCCATTTGAATCAGCTTACCTCGGGTCGTCACCTTGTGCGCCGCTCAGAGAGTTTCGGCAGAAACATCCCCAACATCATTATATTGGAAATATTCCTGTAGGGCCCCCTGTATTTCTAGAGCCTTAATCGGGTCATTCAATAAGGATTGGTTGAGGGACCAATGTGAGGAATGTTGTCTGGGAACATCTCGGCGCAGCGTAAGGAGCACCATAGAGTGATCCGACCAAGTTACGTCAAAAATTTTCTACGTAATGGCTAGCGGTATGTGACGGGTGGATAAGAAGATATGGTCAATGCGTGAGTAGGATTGATGTGGGTTGGAAAAGTGAGTGAAGTCCCGTGTAGCGGGGTTAAGTTCCCTCCATATGTCTGCCAAGTGCAATTGAAAAATCAGTCGTGCTATTTGAACGCTATGTTTAGTAGGTCTGATCACTTGAGAATGAGTGGGTTTGGATTTATCGGTACCAGAGTCAAATGCTATATTTGAGTCGCCCCCCATAGCAATGATTCCTTCCAATAGTGGGCCTAGGGTATGGAGCATGTTCTGAAAGAACTTCTTCTGACCTCTATTAGGGGCATAGTAGGAAATGAAAGAGTATAGGTGATTATCAATGGTACCTCTTACCAGAAGGAATCTTCCCTCCGGGTCTCTATGTTCCAGTTGTAACGAGAATTTGCAGTGTTTGGAAAACAAGATTGCTACGCCTCTTGTCTTGTCTTTGGCATTAGCCAGGAAGAACATAGGGAATTGGGCGTGCAGGAAAGAAGGGGTGTACCGCACCGGAAAATGGGTCTCCTGTAATAAAAGAACATCTATCTGACGGGAACGGTAGGCCTGGAAGGCCTTCCTTCTCTTAATAGGGGAATTAAGCCCCTGAGTGTTGTGTGATGCCTCGTACACACGTACGGACTTTTGCCGGCGGACCTAAGTCCAGCGGACAATCCGCTGGACTTTCCCGCTAGGTACGCCGGACTAAAAAGCGAACGGACTTGACCACACACGATCACGCAAAAAGTCCGGCGGTTCACGCGATGACGTACGCACGTACGACGGGACTAGAAAAAGGAAGCTCGAGATCCCAAACGACACCCTTTGGGCCCCGTCAGCTAATCTCGTGTGTATCGCGTGTTAGTTGACGTTTGGTTAGAGACGATTCGCGCTTCTCAGACTTCTGCTTAATTCGTTCGCTTCTGCCGTTCAGTTTGTGCTTGTGAGGTTTGTATCTGGCTTTCAGTGCGTGTGGATCAGTTCCTACCTGTTCTCAGGCCGTTCTGGTCCGCTCGTTCCTGTTTTTCAGGTCGTTCTTCATAGGCCTTGCTGTTCTTCAGTGCGTTCTGTTAAGTTGTTTGTTTGATCAGCCGACCGTTTTGAAGCCATGGAGTGTGGACGTACTCGGGAACGAGTTCGTGCTGTGCAGGGGCTCGGTGTTGCGGTTAACACCTTGGCACGAGCCCGGTCCATGAACAGGGTGAGGAGGAGTTCATGGACCAAGAATTGGTTGCGCCAGCGTGACCAATTCTCGCATATGCCTTTGCTCCGTGAGATCCGTGAGAATAATCCTGATGATTTCAGGAATTATCTCCGGATGACGGACCCCATTTTTCACCGTCTGTTGGCTTCGCTGTCCCCTTATATTAGCAGGCAGAATACCTGCATGCGGCAAGCCATCAGTGCGGAGCAGAGGCTAGTCGCCACGTTGCGTTACTTGGCGACGGGGAGAAGCTTGCAGGACCTCAAGTTCACGACAGGCATCTCCCCCCAGGCTCTGGGGCTCATTATTCCAGAGACCTGTTCTGCCATTATCCACGTCCTGCAGGAGGAATACATTAAGGTAAGTCTTCTCTTTTAAAATTACCTATGTCTTGTATGTTTGTTAATGTAGTGCATCAATGTCATCATTAGCTAATTACCATGATAGGACTATTCTATGATTGTCGCCTATTCCTTTTTTTTTGTTTTTTTTTTTTTTTTTTTTGTCTAGTATTTTATGTTTGACTTATCGAAATATTTTTAAGAATGTATTATTTAGTGGGTCACATGCATATTTGCTTGCACCAACCTCCCCAGCATGGAAGCTTGGCCCCCTAAACACCCCTAGCCTAGTCACTTTCTTTGGTTAAAAATGTATATTACCAGCTCCATTGTACAGCTTTACTCACCCCCCCTTTCACCCCCCTTGACCCTCATTTTTAAATTGATTGCATGTGTTTTTGGTCAGCTTGTAATTATCCCCACCCCCCCCACACCCCCTGATAATTAATATCATGTGTTTTTGGTCAGCTTGTAATTATCCCCTCCCCCCCCACACCCCCTGATAATTAATATCATGTGTTTTTGGTCAGCTTGTAATTATCCCCTCCCCCCCCACACCCCCTGATAATTAATATCATGTGTTTTTGGTCAGCTTGTAATTAGCCCCTCCCCCCCCACACCCCCTGATAATTAATATCATGTGTTTTTGGTCAGCTTGTAATTAGCCCCTCCCCCCCCACACCCCCTGATAATTAATATCATGTGTTTTTGGTCAGCTTGTAATTATCCCCTCCCCCCCCACACCCCCTGATAATTAATATCATGTGTTTTTGGTCAGCTTGTAATTAGCCCCTCCCCCCCCACACCCCCTGATAATTAATATCATGTGTTTTTGGTCAGCTTGTAATTATCCCCCCCCCCCCACACCCCCTGATAATTAATATCATGTGTTTTTGGTCAGCTTGTAATTAGCCCCTCCCCCCCCACACCCCCTGATAATTAATATCATGTGTTTTTGGTCAGCTTGTAATTATCCCCACCCCCCCCACACCCCCTGATAATTAATATCATGTGTTTTTGGTCAGCTTGTAATTAGCCCCCCCCCCCACACCCCCTGATAATTAATATCATGTGTTTTTGGTCAGCTTGTAATTAGCCCCTCCCCCCCCACACCCCCTGATAATTAATATCATGTGTTTTTGGTCAGCTTGTAATTATCCCCCCCCCCCCCCCCCCACACCCCCTGATAATTAATATCATGTGTTTTTGGTCAGCTTGTAATTATCCCCACCCCCCCCACACCCCCTGATAATTAATATCATGTGGTTTTGGTCTTCTTGTAATTATCCCCACCCCCCCCACACCCCCTGATAATTAATATCATGTGTTTTTGGTCAGCTTGTAATTATCCCCACCCCCCCCACACCCCCTGATAATTAATATCATGTGTTTTTGGTCAGCTTGTAATTAGCCCCCCCCCCCCCCACACCCCCTGATAATTAATATCATGTGTTTTTGGTCAGCTTGTAATTATCCCCACCCCCCCCACACCCCCTGATAATTAATATCATGTGTTTTTGGTCAGCTTGTAATTAGCCCCTCCCCCCCCACACCCCCTGATAATTAATATCATGTGTTTTTGGTCAGCTTGTAATTAGCCCCCCCCCCCCCCCACACCCCCTGATAATTAATATCATGTGTTTTTGGTCAGCTTGTAATTATCCCCACCCCCCCCCACACCCCCTGATAATTAATATCATGTGTTTTTGGTCAGCTTGTAATTATCCCCACCCCCCCACACCCCCTGATAATTAATATCATGTGGTTTTGGTCAGCTTGTAATTATCCCCACCCCCCCACACACACCTTTAATTAATTGCATGTGTATTGTGTGACCTTACCATTATATACTCCCCACCCACATCCCCATTATTATCTTCTCTGGTCCATCAGAGGGGTCATCAATCAGAGATTTGTGCCTTTTATCCTTAATCTTTTGGCTTTATTTCAAGGATTTACAAAATAAATACATATGTTCTTCCAAATTGTTTTTTAATTTGTTGCATTTAGTTTGGTGTTTTGCCTGGTTTATAATTTAAATTGTATCTTTCTGTTTGACTTCACAGTGTCCCTCCACGCCACAGGAATGGCAGACTGTGGCTTCCCAGTTTGCTGCCCGTTGGGACTTTCCCAACTGCGGAGGGGCGATTGACGGCAAACACGTGCGAATTGTGCCCCCACCCCATTCGGGGTCATACTATTGGAATTATAAGGGGTTCCATAGTATCGTGTTGATGGCGGTGGTGTCGGCACACTATGAATTTCTGTATGTGGATGTGGGGAAAAACGGCCGGATGTCGGACGGAGGAGTCTTCAACCACACGGAGTTCGGTCATCGTCTCCAAACTGGTGGGCTGGAGCTGCCACCAGATGAAGATAATGTGGAGGGACTCCCGTTCGTCTTCATTGCCGACGAGGCGTTCGGTCTGGGTGACCATCTGATGAGGCCATTTCCCCAACGATCCCTCACCCCTGAGAGGAGGATTTTTAACTATCGGTTGGCCAGAGCAAGAAGGGTGGTGGAAAATGCCTTTGGTATTATGGCCAACCGTTTCAGATTGCTCCTTACATCGCTACATCTGGCAGAGTACAAACTCAATACTATTATTCTAGCATGCTGTGTCATGCACAATTATTTGCGGAAACATTCAGGAACATACTCCTTACCAATTGGCCCTGAGGCCGGAGTGGAAGGCAACATGACAGGGCTGGATAATCGCCCTCTTGGTTCCGCACCACAATCAGCCCAGCAAGTGCGGGACCTTTATTTACAGTATTTTAATGGTAGGGGGGCCATTGAAATGGCAGCAGACCCTTAAACCATCTTTTTCATTTTCAATGAATAAATACAGTTATTTATGTTTGAAATATTGGTCGTTTCGTATTGTTTTGCTTTTAATTTGGCCTGTTTTATATGTTGTCCTAGTGCACATCTTAATAGTGGGAAACTTGTTTAGCGTTTAGTAAATAAGCCCCTTTGTCAATGAACCACAACATGTTTTTGTCAAACTGGTAGTATTTAAAAAGAAGAAGCCACACATTTTTGAATTTGTGCAAACATTATTTTTTTTATTATAGTGCACATCCAAAACTTTTTATTATTTTTTGTTATTTTTTTTTTTTTTTGGTTGTTTTGGTTTTTTTTTTTTTTTTTTTTTTTTTTTTTTTTTATGTTATCTTTTTGACATTTTTTTGGTGTTTTTCTCACAACATATTGTTTTATTTTTTGGGATTGATTTTTTAAAACAAACATAAAAACATGTTTAAAATTGTTTAAAAATTTTGTCTTAGCATTTGAAATTATTTACACAATGTAAAAGTCCAGAACTTACAAAGTTCAACAGGTAACCCATGAACAGAAGAAGCCAAATTTTGAATATGCACACTAATTTAACTGGAAAATGGGTAATGTCAACATGTGCTATGTTCCATCATGGGGAATCAATGGACGTGTTTTGTGTGTGAAACCCCTTCCCTCTCACCTACTAGCATTAGGGGTTGCAAACACAAAATGCGTCCATTGAGATCCCCTGATGGCACATAGCACATGTTGACATACCGTGTGCATATTTAAAATTTGGCCTCTAAAATTAGTTAAACAGCGCTTCAAAAGGGAATGAAGGACATGATTGATGTTAATAAATGTAAAAGGGGTCTTTAGATTCTCCCCAAAACATCAATCATGTCCTTCATTCCCTGCTGCATGGTGGCCATCTCCTTCTGCATGTTTTCCAGCTGCAGATTCCAGGCCATGATCTGCCCAATAAGCCTGTGGGCACTGTCAGTGGTAAATGGCTCCGCAGCTTGTCCTTCCACAAACAGATCAGCATCACCTAAAAGTTGGGTAGAGAAAACACAAGAAAAAAAGTGTCAAAAACATGCAGACCTTAATTTATTAGCTCAATCTGTGTTCTGAGACACTCACTTGGTGGGGTGCAGATTTGATCGACTTCAACGACCTGTTCCGCCACATCCACGCGTGGGCTTGGGCTAACTGCCCAATTAGTCTGGTGAGGCCGGGAGGTCCTCGTAGGTTCGGACTGACGTCTGAGTCTTTTGCCCCCTATGGTAATGGAACACAAAAAGGTACACTTTTGAATCACACTGATATTTGAGTGCCAAAATAGGATTAGTAAACATTGTTTAAAAGTCTTGCCAATTATTAGCAGTTTGTTAGAAGATCCTACTTGAAGACAGAATTGAAATGTCTATCTAATGAAACTCCAATACTTAAAGCGCCCTTCAACCCTAAATTTGAACTTCCGCTCATTGGATCCCTGCACCCCTGTGGTGTCTTATTTTGAACGTTTTAGGGGGGATGGGTTGCAGATACCTGTGTAAGGCAGGTATTTGCACACACATCCGGCCCTAGACTCCCACAGAAGTATACGCCACATCCCGTCCCACCGTGCTGTCTGCTGGGACACACAGGGGTCCCCGAGCTTGCGCGGACCAGTCCTATTGCATTGCGCAACTGGCGCATGCCCAATAGTGACCCGGGAAGTGAAGCCGCAAACATTAATTTCATGATTGCAAGATCAGAGATTGTAGCTGCACCATCCAAGGGACAGGTGAGTGTACTTCTTTGAAAAGTCACCACCTACAGTATTTAGAGATGATGAGCATTTTTTGGGAATTGTGAGCATGAGACCCTGCTTAACATATTTATCCCCCCCCCCCAAAACAGCCTCTGGAGTCCCTGTGTAAGTTACCCGTAAAACCCTTACTACAGCAGTAATTGTATAGATAGTGACAATAATAAACAACCTTACAACTCCAACAACCCAAAGCCAGGTAAACTCAATAAACGTTATGAAGACAAACGGAACTTTCATCAAATATGCGCAAGTTTCACGAACGAATGGTAATAACATCTGCGCAAGTTTCAGGTACGAATGGTAATAACATCTGCGCAAGTTTCACGGACGAATGGTAATTACATCTGCGCAAGTTTCAGGTACGAATGGTAATAACATCTGCGCAAGTTTCACGGACGAATGGTAATTACATCTGCGCAAGTTTCACGGACGAATGGTAATTACATCTGCGCAAGTTTCAGGTACGAATGGTAATAACATCTGCGCAAGTTTCACGGACGAATGGTAATTACATCTGCGCAAGTTTCACGAACGAATGGTAATTACATCTGCGCAAGTTTCAGGTACGAATGGTAATAACATCTGCGCAAGTTTCACGGACGAATGGTAATTACATCTGCGCAAGTTTCACGGACGAATGGTAATTACATCTGCGCAAGTTTCAGGTACGAATGGTAATAACATCTGCGCAAGTTTCACGGACGAATGGTAATTACATCTGCGCAAGTTTCACGAACGAATGGTAATTACATCTGCGCAAGTTTCAGGTACGAATGGTAATAACATCTGCGCAAGTTTCACGGACGAATGGTAATTACATCTGCGCAAGTTTCAGGTACGAATGGTAATTACATCTGCGCAAGTTTCACGAACGAATGGTAATAACATCTGCGCACGTTTCACGGACGAATGGTAATTACATCTGCGCAAGATTAGACATATCAAGTATAACCATAGTAGCGCACGTGCTTGACTTACTTTTTTTGATGGCTTTTCGAATTCTCCTGTATTGATCGTGCTCCCTGGATTTGATGTCGGACCATCGTTTGCGCAGTTGATCCTTGCCCCTTCGTACGCCGAATTTCTGCTCCAGGGTGCTGACGATTGTAGTGAGAATCTTGTCCTTGCGCAAGTTGGGACGAGGGTACGGCCCATTTTCCCCGTCGTAATCTTCCCTTTGGAGGATGTCCACCATCTCCACCATCTCTTCAAAGGCCATATTGGTGGCCTTATATCTGCTGCTGGATGTAGATGTGTTGGCTTCTTGGCTTTCCTCCGCGCTACTGGCTGAGAATGTGTCCGCCATATTCATGAATTAATTCACCAACAATGCAACGAGGGGAAGCGGGGCGGGGAATACTCGTCATGAGGAACGTCATGGGCGGGCGACGCGGAGGACGCAGGCGGACTTCGACGCGTGCGCAGTGTATATAAGGCTGTTTGAGGGGCCCACGTGTTCCCGAACGGAAGTAGCGAGCGCTCTGTACGAAGGTAAGTGTTTTCTAGGATGCATTACTGTGTTTTTTTTTGGGTTTTGGGCCAGCATTTTTTAAGGATATGTGTGTGTTGCTGCCTGTGTGTAGGGGTTGCTGCCTGTGTGTAGGGGTTGCTGCCTGTGTGGATGTGTTGCTGCCTGTGTGTAGGGGTTGCTGCCTGTGTGGATGTGTTGCTGCCTGTGTGTAGGGGTTGCTGCCTGTGTGTAGGGGTTGCTGCCTGTGTGTAGGGGTTGCTGCCTGTGTGTAGGGGCTGCCTGTGTGTAGGGGTTGCTGCCTGTGTGTAGGGGTTGCTGCCTGTGTGTAGGGGTTGCTGCCTGTGTGGATGTGTTGCTGCCTGTGTGTAGGGGTTGCTGCCTGTGTGTAGGGGTTGCTGCCTGTGTGGATGTGTTGCTGCCTGTGTGTGGGTGTGTTGTGTAATGTTTGTTAAGAAAAACTGGTTGTGCGTTTTAAGTAACATTTGTGTTTTTGGTCTTTTGTATTGCCATTACTAACAAAACAGAAACAAACATGTCATCACCCCAGTTGAATCCATTCAAGGACCAGCAGTTCATGTCCGAATTCATTGCCCTGTACAGAAAAAATACCAACCTGTGGCAGCTCAAGAACCCTTTGTATGGCAATAGGGATGTCCGGAAGGCAACACTGGGGCCACTTGTGGCTTTTGTGAAGACTAAAGTCCCCAACGCAAACACCAAGTTTGTGGAAGCCAGAATTGCAAGTTTAAGGCACATGTACAAGCGGGAGCGCAAGAAGATTGAGGAATCAGTCAGATCAGGAGCAGCAGCAGAGAATGTTTATGTACCCAAGCTGTGGTACTACAACCAACTGACTTTTATAGGTGACCAGATGGAACCCAGGGAATCACTGTCGACTCTTCCCTCCACCCTTCCCTCCACTCTTCCCTCCACTCTTCCCTCCACCCCAGCTGAGGCTTCCACGGAAGGAGAAGACCCCTCCACCTTGGAGCAGGCTGATGCGCCCAGCTGGAGCCAGGTATATATTTAGTAGCCTAAATTGTGATTGTGTGAATATTAATGCTGTCAACGTTAAAATGTGAAACAATTAACACCCTGAACTCAGAATTGTGAAAAAAAACTGACAAAAATTATGCACACTTCTAAAAAGTGTTGGTGCAACATATCGATACATATATAGTGTATACATACATCCAGTAGTGGCAAAAAAAGCGTTAGACAACATTGGTGATCTGCTTGGAAAATGCAGGGGTCCAAATGATAGCCTTTTGGATCTTTTGGAAAATTTAGATGCTCGTTCCTAAGTTTACAATTGGATGATTGAGTAGGCCAGAAACCACAAAACAGGTGTTTGATTTTTGTTTTTATTTGCACACAGGATGAGCTGACCCAGGATGATGCCGGGACAAGTGGTATGGAGGAGGAGGAGGACATGCCCAGCGAGAGCCAGGAGGTGGCTGGGCCCAGCACGAGCCAGAGTGACAGCCACACCCAATTAAGAAGTCTACCTCGACCCCTGCCCTTACCCCCAAGAAGGCCCAGGAGGATGACCATTGTGGAGGAGGAATCACTGGAACTGATTCGGAAGGCGAGTGCGATTCTCGACAAACCCCCCCTTCCAGAAGAGGGCTATGCCAGCTACGTGTCCAGCAGGTTGCTGGAAATGGAGAGGGGCCAACGGCACCTGTGTGAGGGCCTAATTTCTGAGGCAATTAGGGGGGGTTTGAGGGGTGAATTACGAGAATCCACCCGCCTGACCCATGAAGGCCCGACACCAACTTCTCCTCCTCCTCCTCCTCGTCTTCCTTCTCCTCCTCCTCCTCCTCCTCCTCCTCCTACTCCTCCTCCTACCACAAGTCAGCCTCCAAGGAAGCGTGCAGGGAAGACTGCAGGGAAGAGTGCAGGGAAGCGTGGTGCGAAGAGTCGGAAGTGATTGCCTGGCTTCAGTCTGGTCTCACAGAAGACACAGGCTGTTGTAGTGCCACAGCTTGGGGACATAGATGTCATCTGCTGCTGTTCCTGGTCTGTCTGATTCCTGGTCAATCTTCTTGTGCTCCCTATATTGTATGAAATGTGCCCAAGCTTAATTTTTGGCTTCACAAACTTGGTGTCTGCCGTTGGGGCAAAAAGTCTTCACAAAATCTACAAGTGGCTCCAGTGTTGCCTTCCTATTTTGTTTTGCCTTGTTTGTTTTAACCAGAATAAATGGTCATTTTATTTTCATCAAATAATGATATACGTGCTTGATATTCAAAAACATAGTTTCTTTAGGAGTAGGCAGGTACATGTCTAAACATTCATTTGACAATACAAGTGTAAAGTGCAACTTCAATGGAACTGCAAGTGCAGTCGCTGGAAAGGTGAGGTTTAAGATCGGAATTAAGGGCAAGCTCTGCTGACTCCACAATTGTATCATGTGTAATAACTAATCCTTTTGCTAACCAACAAATAATAAAAAATATCTATATAGAGATATATGTACATATATAATATATAGATATATATATATATATATATATATATAATTTTATTTTTATACACGTATAGATCTATATATCTATATAGATTTATACATATATATATATATATATATGTAGATATCGATATATATTTTTTTGCGCTTATTGAGAAATATAGATATATTTTTCATTTGGTGATTTGGATATCTATATCTATATCTATATCTATATCTATATCTATATCTATATCTATATATATATATATATATATATATATATATATATATATATATATATATATATATATATATATATATATACAAATATATAACTTCACTAAAGAATGCTGAAGAAAAAACGTTCGGGAGTACTCTGCGTGAATATACAAGCAGCAAGGCAAAATCATTCTTCAAGTACGATACCATACAAATCCCGCTGTCAGAAAAAAAAAAAAAAAAAAAAATTAAACAGCGTGACGATTGTGCGAGCTTCAAAACGAAGGCTAGTTTTACCAGACCGAGCGAGTCCGTGACATAATAGCTACTGAGCATGCGTCCTTTTTGGTACGCCGGACCATACTACACACGACCGGATTATCCGCTGGACTGCCAAGTCCAGCGGATAATTTGAGAACAAAACCTGAAACTTTAGTCCGCCGTACTTTGGCCAAAAAAAGTCCGCCGGCGCCTACACACGAGGGGATTATCCGCTGGACTTCGGTCCAGCGGATAATCCCGCGGGATAGTCCCTTCGTGTGTACGCGGCATGAGACTATCCGTAATGGACGGATAGTAGTAGTGTCATTAGCCATGGAGCTTGAGGGAAAACAGGTTACTTGATCTACTGTCACTCACCTGAACCTGTGATGGGAATAGAGGTGGGAGAGCTGCCCAGCCGACTTGTGGAATCACTGGAGACACCGTTCTGGAGGGATGCATCAGAGGATAGACTGAAAAAGAAAGAAGGTTAGGGAAGGAAGAGAAGAGCAAAATGAGATCAGACATAAAAAAAAAATAACAGTGTAAAGCCTGTGACAGGCCCAGATTAAGGGAAGGAGAAGATCTTCCTTCCTTTAATCAAAAAAAACAATGTTTGAATAGCCCAAATGAAGGGCTATCGTCCCACTACCCAGAAATGGAAAATTCCTGTCTGAGTAGTAGGTGAGAGCGCAAGGCAACAGCCCGGGCCCTGAACAGCGTGGAAATAAAATTGTAAAATGTATAACAGTGCGGAAACAACTACCAGTTTTCCCCTAATATAGAGCAGATTCAGATGTCTAATTTGGGGGAGCACAGACGGGGGTGGGGGGGGGTTAGGGGAGAGTTACTTGGGGCAAAGTTCAAACTGCCAGAGCAGGCATGGGGTGTCATGTCCAGAAATAGCTTCACAGCAAAAATTGGAACATACAGGGGTGTGTTTGATCCGATTCCGGAAAAAGTTCTGGAAAGGGGCTTCCTTCAAAAAACAGAAACAGCAGTGAAAGAAGAGGACTCATCGCAAAAAGAAAAACAATATACTGTTAAACAGACAGCTTTATGGGGGGAGGTTATCCTTGACTCTCTTGTGGTTGACTTTTTCCCATAAGGGTGATGTAGGGCTCCGCGGTGTGGGTCGTTTGGTAGACCCATGTTGAGAGTGTGACGTGTCCATGTCCGTGTCCAAGGAGATGAGCTTGAGTTCCAGGAATAGGCGTTCACCTTCATGAAAATTGTGAATAGCATGTTGTTTGCCCTTATAAGAGAACTTGAGGGCAAATGGGAATGCCCAGCGGTACTTTATATCTTTTTTCGTTAAAGCTGCGAGAAGGGGTTTCAGAGACCTCCGTTTTTGGATGGTAAACAGGGAGATGTCAGCAAATATCTGAATATCTTTCTCTTGGAACTGTATGCGGTCCTGCTGGCGAGACCGCTTCATCACCTCTTCTTTGACGGAATAGTAGTGTGGTTTGACCACAATGTCTCTCGGTGCACCATCTTTCCTAGGAGGGCCTAGGGATCTATGGGCTCTATCCAGTTCCAGCTTGTGAGATGGTACAGAGGGAATCAAATGTTTAATAACTTCCTGCACAGCTGCAGGAACATCCGTGACTGTTTCGGGGATCCCTCTGATTCTAAAATTATTCCTCCTCGAGCGATTCTCGAGATCGTCGATCCTAGCCTGGGCTGCCTCAAGCTGTTCTTGTACAAAGTGCAGATGATCTGTGTTTTGGTTTGCCCTGGAAATAGTGATATCCAGTTTGTGCTCTATATGCTCAATTCTGGAGCCTAGGTTCTGGAAATCTGCCCTAATTTCTCCTGTGATTCTGTCAGTGATCCTGTCAGCATTTTGTGCCAGTCTTTTGTCAAGCATCTCTGAAATCCTATTAAAGAGGTCAGAAACATTGAAGGTAACATCAAGAGCCTGTACAGTCTGGTTAGCATTGAGATCAGGCTGATGAGGAGATGCTGCACAGGGAGACATCCCATAGGGCCCAAAGGAGCGCTCTAACAGAGAGACTGTGGAGGCTGGAGAGGGGGTTTCTCCTGCTGGTGCTGGGCCTGATAATAGTGGGGAGTATGGCAGGGTAGTCGGTGTCATCACTTGCCTGCCTGTGGAGTGAGAGACCTCTGCGGCATGGTCCCGTGCCTGAGGTGCGGCCGCCATCTTGGAAAATTCTCGGCCGCCCACGGACTCAAAATGTGGCTCCAAGGCCCTTCTAGCGTGTCCTCCGGACATATGTGAGGTCCCCGATGCTTCCCCCACCCGCTCCCATGCTCGATGGGGTGCCTGGCAGCCGGTTACCGCCGCTAGCGATGCTGTATGGCCGGCATTGTGCGGAGCTCCGGTCTTACGCCGCCATCTTAGGAGACTCGCGCATGCACACTCTGGGAGCAGTGATTTTAATAATGCTTAAAGTGAAACAATAAAAGTGTAATATTCCTTTAAATTTCATACCTGGGGGTTGTCTATAGTATGCCTGTAAAGGGGCGCATGTTTCCCGTGTTTAGAACAGTCTGACAACAAAATTAAATTTCTAAAGGAAAAAGTAATTTAAAACTACTCGCGGCTATAATGAATTGTCGGTCCTCATTACACATAAAAGTTCATTGATTAAAATGGAACAAACATATTACAGCACACACATGCAAAACTGACATTTACCTCCAGCAAGGCTATTTAAAAGCACCTAGACAGACATTTTTCAAAAAACATTATCAAAAAATATGGGGATTTGGTCACACCATATTGCTATATGGTGCTTAAGCCCACTTACTGCGACAAAGTACCCCATGATTAGTGGGTCCTACACTATCCATAGATCGGGAGATCCTGCTTCTCTGAACCAAGGGAGCTATACTCCTCTATATGGGAGAACATGAGGTCTCCACCCATGATACAGGTGGTCACTAATTGAGGTACTTACTGAGTGGGGTGCTCCACCCAAAAGGATTTGGTCAAAATCCATACAATAGACAAAAAGATATTTGGGGGGCACACCCTAAAGAATGCATTAAGATGGTGCTGCCGTAAGACCATACAATATGGTGTGACCAAATCCCCATATTTTTTGATAATGTTTTTTGAAAAATGTCTGTCTAGGTGCTTTTAAATAGCCTTGCTGGAGGTAAATGTCAGTTTTGCATGTGTGCGCTGTAATATGTTTGTTCTGTTGTATGGTCTTACGGCAGCACCATCTTAATGCATTCTTTAGGGTGTGCCCCCCCAAATATCTTTTTGTCTATTGTATGGATTTTGACCAAATCCTTTTGGGTGGAGCACCCCACTCAGTAAGTACCTCAATTAGTGACCACCTGTATCATGGGTGGAGACCTCATGTTCTCCCATATAGAGGAGTATAGCTCCCTTGGTTCAGAGAAGCAGGATCTCCCGATCTATGGATAGTGTAGGACCCACTAATCATGGGGTACTTTGTCGCAGTAAGTGGGCTTAAGCACCATATAGCAATATGGTGTGACCAAATCCCCATATTTTTTGATAATGTTTTTTGAAAAATGTCTGTCTAGGTGCTTTTAAATAGCCTTGCTGGAGGTAAATGTCAGTTTTGCATGTGTGCGCTGTAATATGTTTGTTCTGTTGTATGGTCTTACGGCAGCACCATCTTAATGCATTCTTTAGGGTGTGCCCCCCAAATATCTTTTTGTCTATTGTATGGATTTTGACCAAATCCTTTTGGGTGGAGCACCCCACTCAGTAAGTACCTCAATTAGTGACCACCTGTATCATGGGTGGAGACCTCATGTTCTCCCATATAGAGGAGTATAGCTCCCTTGGTTCAGAGAAGCAGGATCTCCCGATCTATGGATAGTGTAGGACCCACTAATCATGGGGTACTTTGTCGCAGTAAGTGGGCTTAAGCACCATATAGCAATATGGTGTGACCAAATCCCCATATTTTTTGATAATGTTTTTTGAAAAATGTCTGTCTAGGTGCTTTTAAATAGCCTTGCTGGAGGTAAATGTCAGTTTTGCAAGGGAGCTATACTCCTCTATATGGGAGAACATGAGGTCTCCACCCATGATACAGGTGGTCACTAATTGAGGTACTTACTGAGTGGGGTGCTCCACCCAAAAGGATTTGGTCAAAATCCATACAATAGACAAAAAGATATTTGGGGGGCACACCCTAAAGAATGCATTAAGATGGTGCTGCCGTAAGACCATACAACAGAACAAACATATTACAGCGCACACATGCAAAACTGACATTTACCTCCAGCAAGGCTATTTAAAAGCACCTAGACAGACATTTTTCAAAAAACATTATCAAAAAATATGGGGATTTGGTCACACCATATTGTATGGTCTTACGGCAGCACCATCTTAATGCATTCTTTAGGGTGTGCCCCCCAAATATCTTTTTGTCTATTGTATGGATTTTGACCAAATCCTTTTGGGTGGAGCACCCCACTCAGTAAGTACCTCAATTAGTGACCACCTGTATCATGGGTGGAGACCTCATGTTCTCCCATATAGAGGAGTATAGCTCCCTTGGTTCAGAGAAGCAGGATCTCCCGATCTATGGATAGTGTAGGACCCACTAATCATGGGGTACTTTGTCGCAGTAAGTGGGCTTAAGCACCATATAGCAATATGGTGTGACCAAATCCCCATATTTTTTGATAATGTTTTTTGAAAAATGTCTGTCTAGGTGCTTTTAAATAGCCTTGCTGGAGGTAAATGTCAGTTTTGCATGTGTGCGCTGTAATATGTTTGTTCTGTTGTATGGTCTTACGGCAGCACCATCTTAATGCATTCTTTAGGGTGTGCCCCCCAAATATCTTTTTGTCTATTGTATGGATTTTGACCAAATCCTTTTGGGTGGAGCACCCCACTCAGTAAGTACCTCAATTAGTGACCACCTGTATCATGGGTGGAGACCTCATGTTCTCCCATATAGAGGAGTATAGCTCCCTTGGTTCAGAGAAGCAGGATCTCCCGATCTATGGATAGTGTAGGACCCACTAATCATGGGGTACTTTGTCGCAGTAAGTGGGCTTAAGCACCATATAGCAATATGGTGTGACCAAATCCCCATATTTTTTGATAATGTTTTTTGAAAAATGTCTGTCTAGGTGCTTTTAAATAGCCTTGCTGGAGGTAAATGTCAGTTTTGCATGTGTGCGCTGTAATATGTTTGTTCTGTTGTATGGTCTTACGGCAGCACCATCTTAATGCATTCTTTAGGGTGTGCCCCCCAAATATCTTTTTGTCCATTGATTAAAATGGCATGGGGATTTCCCCACAGGGGAAACCTGAACCAAAATTTAAAAAAAAAATGCGTGGGGGTCCCCCTAAATTCCATTCCAGGCCCTCCAGGTTTGGTATGGATATTAAGGGGAACCCGCACCAAAATTAAAAAAAAATAGCATGGGGGTCCCCCTCAATATCCATACCAGATCCTTCAGGTCTTGTATGGATTTTAAGGGGAACCCCGCACCAAAATTTAAAAGGAAATGGCAGCCCCAAAGCACCCTGGCCCCATGTTGATGGGGAGAAGGGCCTCATCCCCACAACCCTTGCCCGGTGGTTGTGGAAGTCTGCGGTGGGGGGCTTATCGGAATCTAGAAGGGGACCACCAGATACCGCCCCCCCATGTGAATTGGTAATGGGGTACAAATGTACCCCTACCATTTCACAAAAAAAGTGACAAAAAGGTTAAAAACCACAGGAGACAGTTTTTGACAAGTCCTTTATTAATTTCTTCTTCTTTCATCTTCTTTCTTCTGGTCTTCCTTCGTGTTCTTCTTGTTCCTCCAACTTCTTCTTCTCCATCTTCTTCTTCCTCCGCTCTTCTCGTCCCGCATTTTGCTCCGGCTTCTTCTCCGCTCCGTCCGCACGATCCGCCTCAGTGGGAGTCTTCAGCCGTGTAACGCTTCGATTCTTCTGACACTTCTTAACTAACGGAGGGCGGGGCCACCCGGTGACCCCGCCCTCCTCTGAAGCATAGGGACATCCCTATGGCTTTCCCCATGTTGTCATAGGGGGGCGGGGTCACTTGTTTACGTGTTCGGCTCCTCCCTATTCTTATTAAAATATTGTGATGATTCTTCAAACGTAGTGATAATCAAGTGTAGCGCCCACCACATTCAGGTGGATGCTAATTAGGTTTAGATAGGTAAGTGTTAGGTAAATATAACCAGGGCCTTGCATTTTTTAGGCCTGGTTGTTTGTTTTGGGAGAGGGGAGTGACACAATAGAGGGGGCTGTGGCCACCTGCACTCTGACCCAGAAAGATCTCCCTTACCTTCCATTGGAAATGTTCTGGAAGGGGAGGCGGACTTGGGACTGGGGTGCAGGCAGCTTGCATGGAGAGCTCTGGACCAATCATTAATTTGTGTTGGCAGGGGCAGGACTCGCATATAAGCTGGGGTCACATGCTTCCTAGGGGAGATGGGAGGAGTCTGGAGCAGAGAAGCAGCAGAAATGTAGCAACCAGTAGCAGGCTTGAAGGCCTGGGGGTTCAGAGAACCCAGCGCTGGATAGCAGGAGCGGGCTTGAAGGCCTGAGGGTTCAGAGACCTCAGTGCTGGATAGTCAAAAAACAGCCACAATGTAATCTGCAGGAGTGGACCAGGCATCCCAGCCTGGGATGTATCCGACCATGCGGAGCGGGAAGTAGCTGCAAAGAGGACGGTGTAAACTGGGATCGACCTTTTGTAAAAAACATGGACTGTCGATGGGAGAGAGCAAAGGTAGTGCAACCCAGCAGTGCTTGTCCATCAAGGACAGTTTGCTGAACTGATGCCGGGAGGACTGCAGGAGTCAAGATAGGCAGGTAAGGCCTGGGGCTTCCAGCATCTACAAACCCACAATGTCTTTCAGAGGGGCATTGGTCAGTTCACTACAGAAAAAGGACATGGGGATATAATCAGGAACCAGAGTGTTAGAGGCAACTCATATTCTCTAACCAATATGTAACATATTCTGAGCAAGCAAATAAAAGTTTCTAAAGTTTATGGACTGCCGTGTGAATTCGAGCAGGGGTGGAAGAACGGAAGCAGTTAACAGAAAGGTATGAACACACCCAGCAGCTCCCAAGGGAGTAGTGCGCTACACAAGTATCATGCAATCCAGTGATCAATCCAAGTGCTCCACCACTATGTGCAATGGCCGCTCACCTTGAGGCTCAATGTCATATGCTTCAATTGAATCAGTAATCTCCATAAGGTAATCACTCAATGGTAGATAGTGCTCAAAACGGCAAATACATGGAACAAGAATGGAAATCCAGATAGCGTAGTAGTAATGTACATATTTATTTTTAAAAAGTGTATACTTACAGTTAAAATGGAAATCAGTCAAGTAAGACCATGGGATCAACACGAGAAAAACGCTGGCAAATCTGAACTTACGGTCTTGGCCGCAAACGGAAGTGATGTCACTCGGTTCCTCCCAACACGTTGCGTTGGAGAAAGTCACGTGTCAGTGACACAACGCGCCGGGAGGAGTCAGGTGACGTCACTTTCGGTCACAGCCGAGACCGGAAGTTTGGATTTGCCAGCATCTTTCTCGTGTGTGATCCCGCTGTCTCACTTGACTGATTTAGAGGTTTAGTGGAGTCCATGCCTCAACAGGTCAGAGATATTTTGGTTGCAAAAGGGGGACCTACTCAACATTAGGTGGGTGGTCATGTTATGGCTGATGTATGTGTGTGTGAATACTGTAAAGGATGTAATAATGAGCGGTTACATGGCTAGTGTTTTCTTTTTTGGATAATTGGCTAATAAAGTTTGACTTTTCGTTCAATTTAAAAAATAAATCACAAGGAACATTACTTACAATTAATCCAAAAGTGTCCCTTGTGCTGCTGGATTTTCCATTCCTTCAAATCCTCCTTCTATCCTACCCCGCCACTGTGATCTTCTGGGGTAGATTCCAGCATCCTTCCTCTGTACTATACATAAAAGCTGTGCTATAGCATCTAGAAATGAAACATGATCTATGAATGAAGGATACGCAGATGAGTGAAAGGTCTTTATTTTTTCATATATACTGTTTAATCCACAATAGCTACAGTACCTTAAAAAAGTATTCATACCCCTTGAAATTTTCCACATTTTGTCATGTTACAACCAAAAACGTAAATGTATTTTATTGGGATTTTATGCGATAGACCAACACAAAGTGGCACATAATTGTGAAGTGGAAGGAAAATGATAAATGGGTTTCAATTTTTTTTACAAATAAATATTTGAAAAGTGGGCGTGCATTTGTATTCAGCCCCCTAAGTCAATACTTTTTAGAACCTCCTTTTGCTGCAATTACCGATGCAAGTCTTTTTGGGGATGTCTCTACCAGCTTTTCACATCTAGAGAGTGACATTTTTGCCCATTCTTCTTTGCGAAATAGCTCGAGCTCTGTCAGATTGAATGCAGAGCGTCTGTGAACAGCACTTTTCAAGTCTTGGCACAGATTCTTAATTGGATTTTAGGTCTGGACTTTGACTGGGCCATTCTAACACATGAATATGCTTTCATCTAAACCATTCCATTGTAGCTCTGTTTGTATTTGGCTCCATCCATCTTCCCATCAACTCTGACCAGCTTCCTGCCCCTGCTGAAGAAAAGCATCCCAAAAACATGATGCTGCCCCCACCATGTTTCATGGTGTGTTCAGGGTGATGTGCGGTGTAAGTTTTCCACCACACATAGCGTTTTGCTTTTAGGCCAAAAAGTTCAATTTTAGTCTCATCTGACCAGATCACCTTCCACATGTTTTCTGTGTCCCCCAGATGGTTCCTCGCAAACTGCAAATGGGACTTGTTATGGCTTCTTTCAATAATGGTTTTCTTCTTTCCACTCTTCCATAAAGGCCAGATTTGTGGAGTGCACGACTAATAGATGTCCTGTGGACAGATTCTCCCACCTGAGCTGTGGATCTCTGCAGCTCCTCCAGAGTTACCATGGACCTCTTGGCTGCTTCTCTGATTAATGCTCTCCTTGCCCGGCCTGTCAGTTTAGGTCAGGGGTCTCAAACTGGCGGCCCTCCAGCTGTTGCGAAACTACAAGTCCCATCATGCCTCTGCCTGTGGGAGTAATGCTTGTAACGGTCAGCCTTGCAAAGCCTCATGGGACTTGTAGTTTCGCAACAGCTGGAGGGCCACCAGTTTGAGACCCCTGGTTTAGGTGGACGGCCATGTCTTGGTAGGTTTGTTGTGCCATACTCTTTCCATTTTCCGATGCTGGATTGAACAGTGCTCTGTGAGATGTTCAAAGCTTGGGATATTTTTTTATAACCTAACCCTGCTTTAAACTTCTCCACAACTTTATCCCTAGCCTGTCTGGCGTGTTCCTTGGCCTTCATGATGCTGTTTGTTCACTAAGGTTCTCTAACAAACATATGTGGGCTTCACAGAACAGCTATATTTATACAGAGATTAAATTACACACAGCTGGACTCTATTTACTAACTAGGTGAATTCTGAAGGCAATTGGTTCCACTAGATTTTAGTTAAAGCGGAAGTAAACCCATCGATTTAACAGTCTAAAAAAAAAGGCATGCCGTGAATGCTAACTGCACATTGGCTGTTCTCTCAACCAAACAGTCAGACCATCCAATGACTGGTGTCATAACGGATCACATGTGCAGCACTGTGGCAGTTGAAGATTAAACAGAGGCAAAGATGGCAGCTTCCTTGGCTGAAAACGATAGGGGGGTTTACTTCCACTTTAAGGGTAAAGGGGGCTAAATACAAATGCAAGACATACTTTTCAGATATTTATTTGTAAAAAATTTGGAAAAACATTTATCATTTCCCTTCCACTTCACAATTATGTGCCACTTTGTGTTTGTCTATCATATACAATCTAGAATAAAATACACTGATGTTTTTTGATTGTAACATGACTAAATTTGGAAAATTTCAAGGGGCATAAATACTTTTTCAAGTCACTGTATAGTACAGCTTCTATTAAAGTGGTTGTAAACCCTTTACAATCACTTTAAACTACAGGCAAGCCTATAATTAGGATTGCCTGTAGCTGCACTGGATATCTCCTAAACCTACACGGTTTAGGAGATATACCTGTATTTGCATGTGCTGACATCATGCGGCACATGGGCACTTAGGCTGGTTTCACACTGGGGCGGTGCGGTGCGGGGCGGCGACGGTAAAGCAGCGCTATATTTAGCGCTGCTTTACCATCGTTTTACCCGCGGTATGCGGCCGCTAGCGGGGTGGTTTTAACCCCCGCTAGCGGCCGCAAAAGGGTTAAAAACCTCCGCAAAGCTCCGCAAAGCGCCGCTGCAGCGGCGGTTTGCGGGCGGTATCCCCGCGGTTTCCCATTGATTTCAATGGGAAGGAGCGGTATAGGAGCGGTAAATACACCGCTCCTTCACCGCTCCAAAGATGCAGCTAGCAGGTCTTTTGTTGCGGTCCTGCTAGCGCACCGCTCCAGTGTGAAAGCCCGCCGGCTTTCACACTGGAGTGAATGGGGCCGGTTTTTTCAGGCGGTGTACAGGCGCTATTTTTAGCGCTGTACCGCCTGAAAACCGCCCCAGTGTGAAAGGGGCCTTAAAGAGGATGGCCACCTTAACAAAAAATATTAAAAGTCAGCAGCTACAAATACTGCAGCTGCTGACTTTTAATAAATGGACACTTACCTGTTCCAGCGATGCCGGCAGCAGATGACGAGCAATCGCTCGTCTCTCGGATGCCCCCGCTGCCATCCTCTGTCAGGGAATCAGGAAGTGAAGAGTTGTGGCTTCACTGCCTGGTTCCCTACTGCGCATGCACGAGTCGCGCTGTGCATCTTTACTGGTCCCCGTTGTGTCCTGGGAACTGTGTTTCCCAGGACACAATGGGGGGGGGGGGCGGGCCATCTGGGCCATCTAGATAGTCCCGGAAGTGGGTGCAGATACCTGGATTATACAGGTATCTGCACCCCCCTCCCCCCTGAAAGGTGCCAATTGTGGCACCGGAGGGGGGGGGGGAATCCGATGAGCGGAAGTTCCACTTTAGGAACTTTTCCACTTTTGTGCGCGGTGAGTGACATCATCGCGGCTCCGGCCAACCACAGCGACAGGGCCGTGATACCCGGAAGCAAGCCCCAGGCGACATGTCGGCGGCCTGAGGGGGAGACGAGGACTGCTGTGGGGGCTTCATTCTCGAGTAATTCATAATGAGCTAGTATGCTATGTATACTAGCTCATTATGCCTTTATCTTGCAGGGTGTATTTTTATTTATTTTTTTGCAGGAGGGTTTACTTCTTTTTTAATGGAGAGGGTGGGCATAGCTGGGCATTATTGATGAAAGCCTGTCCCAGCACCCTCAGCTTCATTAACCCCTGCTGCACCAGAAGATTACCAGGCCAGGAGTGGAATCAGAGGAAGGAAGATTTTAAGAACTGCAGGATACAGCAACACAGGAGACACGTTGAAGTAATAGTAAGTAATGTCCCTTGGGGTGTTTTTGTTTTTCTCTTTTAACTAAACCTAGGCTTTTCTGTCTTCCTGAAGTTTAGCTTTAACTAATGGTCTCTGCAGAAGGCAATAATTGTGGTTCGTTACTTTATAGACATCAGGATCATCGTCTGGTCTCATCACCAATTTGTAATAAATAAATAAAAACATTGTAAAAGCTGTAGGTATTTTTGATATTTCCATTTTGATTGTGTTGGCTTAGATATAAAGCAGGTATAAGTCACTCGAAGAGACAGATAAGACCGGCACTCCTTTATTTCTGAATACAGACAGCACTTACACATGTACTTTATGGAGGAGAATGTTGATATGGGTCACTTCTGGCAGAACAGGTTGATGAGAAAGTGAAGTGGGTAGAATGAAAGAGAAAGAGCTTTCACTTTATTTCCAAGGACACACAACCAGGTACATCATTTCTTTACATTATGCTGTTTAAAGGAGAGAATAGCGTTCTCAAGTTGTTTATATAGAATCATTCACACAGATCTAAGTGGAAAAGATTCATGTCACAGTCACTTCAAACTTATTCCATTACCATAATCCCATTCTGATCTCTAGCAGTCAGGGTTCAAGGCAACAAGTCACAATATTAAATGTTCCAGCACTTCAGAGTAAGTATAGCATGGTGACAAACACACTTATCCCACAGCTAATTTGCCTCATTGTGAGATCCATTATGTCCAGGGATCGAAGGTCATAAGAGGTGGACCACTTGTCATGTCTCCACGCTAAGAAGACTGTTAGTAATGTTTGCATTAAACCTGGATAAACCAAGATAGCATTGTCACCTCAGCAATTCTGTGGTCCTTCAGTCAGAAATATCTTAGTAAGTACAAAACAGGTGTCACCACTTCTGAACTCACATGAAAGATACCGATGGGTGTATTATCGGGTTAAACATTCAATGGTAAAGTACACAGATTAGAACATACAGCTGAACACAGACTTTAGAGGGTTGTCACACATTAGATAAATTTAACTATCCAAAGATATGAGTGTCACTAAAGGGCAGTGTTGGTCATCTTACTTTAAAAAAGTAATTTAGTTAAGTTACAAATTACTTCTCCCAAAAAGTAATTGCGTTAGTAACTCAGTTACTACATTGGAAAAGTAATTAGTTACTCAGCAAAGTAACTGACTTTTTTTTTAAAATATTCTATACGTGTAACTAAGGGGCGGGTCTAGTATTACTGTAACCAAGGGGCGCATTTATCATTATTGTTATATATCGTGTAACCAAGGGGCTTCTCTATTTTTACTCTAACCAAGGGGCAGTTCTGTTATAGCGTGTAAGCAAGGGGCGGGTCTATTATTATTATATCGTGTAAGTGGCGGATTTCTACAGAAGAGGGCGAATGTTAAATTAATGGGCAGAGCTCGATATATAACAATAATAATAAATGCGCCCCTTGGTTACAGTAATACTAGACCCGCCCCTTAGTTACACGATAGACGCCCCTTGCAGAGTAGCACGAGCATCATGAGGGTGCGGCATCGCCTCGTACAATTACATGTTAACTGCGCCTGCGCTGTGTAGAGTTCACTCAGAGCTGTTTAAGTTCTGCAATTTTCAGAAGCTCTGTAGTCCTTCGTACTGCGCAAGCGCTGCGCCTGCGCAGTACAGGGGGTCCTTATCCGGCGGGGGAACTTTTTTGGCAGGACACCGGAATTACACTACTGCCATCTAGTGACGGTAGATGTAATTGGGGTAACTAAGCCAAAGTAATGGGAACTGAGTTACCATGAGGGGAAAAGTAATCAGTTAGATTACTAGTTACCCTCTAAAGTAACTGAGTTACGTAACTCAGTTTATTTTAACTCAGTTACTTACATCACTGCTAAAGGGTCAATTAGCTATACTTAAAAGTAAATAGAAAAAAGTTTATATATATATATATATATATATATATATATATATATATATATATATATATATATATACACATACATACGGTGCATATATACACTCACCAGCCAATTTATGGCCCATACTGACATGATAGCATTACTTAGTTGCCGGCTGCACATCTATGTACCACCACATCCCAAAGGTGCTCTATTTCTATTGAGATCCGGTGCCTGTGGAGGCCATTGGAGTACATTGACCTCATTGTCACAATCAAGAAACCAGTTTGAGATGATTTAAAGTGGTTGTAAACCCTCTAATACAACTTTATATCTTCTTAAACTAGATACCACAGGCAGCTGATTGCTGCCTGTGAAAGTGCACTTACTTGCTTACTTTAGATGATATGCCTGTTTGCATTTCGAATGACGTCATGCGCGCTTGCGCAGTGTGTAGTTGCTAGATCGGCATATGTGCACTGCCATTTTTATATGTCCGGCTTGTATGCTTAGTGCACTGCGAGACATTCTCCTCTGAACGGCATAGAGGAGAAGTCTCGCAATGTAAAAATCATTCTCCTCTTCCTGACACTACCCCTTGTGACTGAACAAGACGTCACACAGGGTAGTGAATTAGAGGAGAGAGAGATGGCAATCGAGAGCGAGGCTTGGTTATGACGGTACGGCGCATGCGCGAGATTTCGACAGGGCCGCGAAGTAAGGGCGGAAAAACGTCCGCGTCGGCTCCCGAAATCCACAGTAAAAATGGCGCAGCCGAGAACATGAACAAAACGCAAAAGATAACCTAAAAAAAAGGTGCTTATAGCGCTCGTTTTTAGATTTAGCACACATAGCATGCTTGGGTATGTTAACCTCCTAGGCGGTAATCCCGAGTCTGGCTCGGGTTCAGTTTTTTCTGCTGGGAGCGGTAACCCCGAGCCAGACTCAGGCTTGCGTGCAGGATGCAGGGGGGAAGTTACTTACCTTTTCCCTTGGATCCTGCGATGTCTCCCCGCTGTGTGTGCGAACCATCCGCTCGCTCGATTCACACAGTGCCGGGTGCCGCCGATCTCCGTTCCCTGCGACGTTCCGACGCACGGGAGCGGAGATCGGCGCCAAATTTAAAAAAGTTAAAAAACACATACAGTACTGTAATCTTACAGATTACAGTACTGTATACAAAAAATACACATCCCCTTTGTCCCTAGTGGTCTGCCCAGTGCCCTGCATGTCATTTTATATAATAAAAAAAAAAAATTCTGCCTGGAAACTGGAGATTGTCCATAGCAACCAAAAAGTGTCCCTTTATGTCAAAAGTGGTTTTAGACCAGCTAGAAAACACCGATAATAAATTAGAATCACAATTTATCATCAAACAATAAATTTAATGACAGCGACTATTCTGCAACTGAGCAAATTTCAGTGTTTTTGATTTGATTACATTATTGAATCATTTTTATATACATTTTTATTATATTATAATTTATTATTTTGTGTTTCAAACTTTATCATACCCGGGATGTCTACCAGACTCTGGTTCGGACAGATTTAAGTGAGTTATTCATAAGAATTGCATGCCTACAATATAAAAACGCCAAATTTCCATGCAAAATAATTGTACCGCTTTCAGCACAAAATTCCAGCCAGAATCATACCGCCAGGGAGGTTAAAACGCATACAATGAGGTAAAAAATAAAAAAATTTTGGGGGGGTTTACTTCCTCTTTAAGCTTTGTGACATGGTGCATTATCCTGCTGGATGTAGCCATCAGAAGATGGGTACACTGTAGTCATAAAGGGATGGGCATGGTCAGCAACAATACTCAGGTCGGACATGGTGTTTAAATGATGCTCAATTAGTACTAAAGGGCCCAAAGTGTGCCAAGAAAATATCCCCCACACCATTACACCACCAGCCTGAACCGTTGATAAAAGTCAGAATGGATCCATGCTTTCATGTTGTTTACACCAAATTCTGACCCTACCATCTGAATGTCGCAGCTGAAATTGAGACTATTTAGATCAGGCAATCTTCTATTGTCCAATTGTGTGAATTGTAGCCTCAGTTTCCTGTTCTTAGCTGACACGCTGCAACACCCGGTGTGGTCTTCTGCTGCAGTAGCCCATCTGCTTCAGGGTTCGATGTGTTGTGTGTTCAGAGATGGTATTCTGCATACCTTGGTTGTAATCAGTGGTTATTATTACTGTTGCCTTTCTATCATCTTGAACCAGTCTGCCCATTCTCCTCTGACCTCAACAAGGCATTTCCATCCACACAACTGCCACTCGCCAGATATTTTATCTTTTTCGGACCCTTCTCTGTAAACCCTAAAGATGGTTGTGCGTGAAAACGCCAGTAGATCAGCGGTTTTTGAAATACTGCCACGTTCAAAGTCACTTAAATCCCATTTCTTCCCAATTCTGATGCTCGGTTTGAACTTCAGTAAGTCACCTTCACCACATATAGATGCCTAAACTCATTGAGTTGCTGCCATGCGATTGGCTGATTACCAATTTGTGTTAAAAAGCAATTGAACAGGCGTACCTAAAAAATGTGGCCAGTGAGTGAGTGTGTATATATATATATATATATATATATATATATATATATATATATATATATTGAAAAAAGGCAGACTTTGTGCTCCTCTCTGCCTTTTTTTTTCTGCTGCCACTCTTCTGTTTCTCAGCATTCATTGGGGTTAATTTACTAAAGGCAAATAGACTGTGCACTTTTGGTAGTTCAATGGCACTCTGCAAGTGCAGTTGCTCCAGAGCTTAGTAAATGAGGGGGAGCTCTGCTTACTTTCATCATCCAATCATGTGAAAGCAAAAATGCTGTTATTTTTATTTTCCTTATATGTGATTGGGTATTCATTTTAAAGTGAAGCTTTACCTAATTTACTAAACTCTGGAGCAACTGCACTTGCAAAGTGCACAGTAGTTTTGCCTTTAGTAAATCAACTCCACAATCTCTTGATAATTTTTTCACCAAAATATTCACTCACTAATATTGTATACATATAAACTATGGAAAAAAAATTGAACTACAGTATTTGACCATTGAAAGCATTTATGTCTAGTACACATGATCAGAAAATGAGACGAAATATACAGTTTTCAAAGCGATCGTACGATAAACAGATTGTTAGTACACAGGTTTCGAGAGTCGGTCACGACAGTTCATGGAAAATTATGCAGCACTTTTCAACATGAGGGCAGACAGTACAGTTACAATATAATTCAATACAGGAGGGATCAGAGGGCCCTGCTCGTTAGATCTTACAATCTAGAAGGGAGGGTTAAGTGGAACAAAAGGTAATAGCTGCGGTGGATGATCAGATGGATAAAATGAAAATACAGTTGTTAGGTGTGAGTAGGATAGGCTTCTCTGAAGAGGAGGGATTTCAGGGATCGTCTAAAAGCTAACGGAGTAGGAGATAAATCGGACAGATAGGGGTAAGGAGTTCCATAGGATTGAAGAGGCTCTGGAAAAGTCCTGACACTTTCCCACTAAACCTATTAATGTGATTTATCTCAGAAGGGTCAGAAATGGATGCAACCATAAAACCACCAGCCAAACAAAGGCTATCGTAGCTTTGTGTCCTCAACTGCAATTCTGTTACTCCATCAACTTGTGGGTCGTCACCCAAAAAAAAATTTTTTCCCCTCGGGCCACACACAGTAGCCATCAAATGGCACTTTATTACACTTGGCCACACAGGCCGGTACACTTGCCACATAGGCATTACTCGCCACACAGGCTCACTACTACTCCTCTGGTCAGACTTTTCTCGCAAGTCTCATAAATTTATTGACACCCCAAGCATGGAAACAAAACATTAACATTAATAATTATTATGAGCTCTATTATTTCTGCAACAGGTAAAGTAGGAGTTATTTGGGTCAAACTGTGTAACATCAACATTACTCTAGTTTACACTTACTTTTTTTTGCTAGAAATATACTTTTAACCTTAAAAATCTCCATAGGCGATGTTTAAAAAATTCTACAGGTTGCATGCTTTGAGTTACAGAGGATTATTGCTCTCGCTCTACCGATCGCGGCAATACCTCACATGTGTGGTTTGAACACTGATTTCATATGCAGGTGCTTCTGCATGAGAGCTCGGCAGGACAGGCCGCATTTAAAAAATTATTTTTTTCTTATTTATTTTACCTTTTTTTTACACTGTTCTTTTAAAAAAAAAAAGTGTCACTTTTATTCCTATTACAATGAATGTAAGCATCCCTTATAATAGAAAAAAAGCACGACAGGACCTCTTAATTATGAGATCTGGGGTCAAAAAGACCTCAGATTTCATATTTACACAAAAATGCTAAATTAAAAAAATGTCCCTTTAAGAGCTATGGGCGGAAGTGACGTTTTGACATCGCTTCCGCCTTGCAATGATATGGAAACAGGTGGGGACCATCTACCCCTCACTCGTCTCCATGTCAGGCCAGAAGAAGGATCCGATCACCTCTGCCACTGCCCCTGTAAGAGGGGGAGGGCACCAGAGCGCGGCGGGAGGGGGGACCCTCTCCCTCTGCCTATAAAAGTGAACTTGCGGTGAATCTGCCACAGAGACCACTTTTAGCTTAAAGTGGACCGCCCGCTTAAGAAGAGGATACCGGGGTTATGGCAGCTAGCTGCTGCCATATCAACGATACTCCTCTTCAAAGTGCTGACGTATAACGACAGTGGGTGGTCCGGAAGTGGTTAATCTCACCATCTCATCAACAGCATAAGACTCCTTCAGCTACTGACCCCAGACACCGACTAATTACTCGCCACGGAGAGAAGAATAAGTAAGAATAACAGTTTCTTATCGTGGCCACTTGTCTGCTCAGCGTGAGTGTTGTGTCTCTCTAGCCGGGAGCCCACTGGACTGTATCCGAGTCACGGCATCCTTCTGTGAAATCAGGTTGGGGAGTCTCCAAAACGACATTTAGATGAAACAGTGAGCCCAAATCAATAAAAAAAGGAAGAAGGTGCTGTTTATTCCATACACTGCAATGGAGAGACACAACACACACCAATATTCAGCTCTACCAGGCCGAATGAAGAAGGAAGTGTCTCTGACTCACAAACACCAAGTTTAACAATATATACATATGAATATGAATAAGGTCTAGGCGTGTTATAGGTGTGACCGTATAGTTTAGTCCAATCAGCATTCATATCTTCTTAACAGCAAGGGAACAGTTAAGTAGGTGTATACATCATGTGACCAATAGAAAGTGAAAGAAAACATGGGTGCTACCATAACAGTACTGGATCAGACTAGCTAGATAAGACAGTCCATTTCTTGAAGCAAAAAGGGAGTAAATTATTGCTTCTTATCTGGCGGTGAAGGTCATCATGGACTGAAAACTCTGTCTAATAGGGATGAGCCGAACACCCCCCCGTTCGGCTCGCACCAGAACCCGCGAACGGACCTAAAGTCCGTGCGAGCTTTAGAACCCTATTAGTTATAATGGATGCGAACGTTCGAAATTAAAAGTGCTCATTTTAAAGGCTAATATGCATGTTAATGTCATAAAAAGTGTTTGGGGACCTGGGTCCTGCCCCAGGGGACATGTATCAATGCAAAAATTTTTTTTAAAAACGGCCGTTTTTTCAGGAGCAGTGATTTTAATAATGCTTAAATTGAAACAATAAAAGTGTAATATTCCTTTAAATTTCGTACCTGGGGGGTGTCTATAGTATGCCTGTAAAGGGGCGCATGTTTCCCGTGTTTAGAACTGTCTCTGCGCAAAGTGTCATTTTTGAAAGTAAAAAAGCTATTTAAAATCACTCGCGGCTAATGTTAATTCACGGCTCCCGTAACACAGAGAACAGTGATTCATTGAAACTCATTCATAAAAAAAAGTCATTGATAAAAAAAAAAAAAAATGAAAAAAAAAAAAAAGCGTAGGGGTCCCCCCAAATTCAATAACCAGGCCCTTCAGGTCTGGGATGGATATTAAGGGGGATCCCAGCCAAAAAAAAAAAAAAAAAAAAATGGCGTAGGGTCCCCCTCAAAATCCATACCAGACCCTTGAGGTCTGGTATGGATTTTAAGGGGAACCCTAGCCAAAAAAAATGGCGTGGGGTCCCCCTCAAAATCCATACCAGACCCTTATCCGAGCACGCAACCTGGCAGGCCGCAGGAAAAGAGGGGGGGACGAGAGCGGCCCCCCCTCTCGCCTGAACCGTACCAGGCCACATGCCCTCAACATTGGGAGGATGCTTTGGGGGTCTAAGACCCCTAAAGCACCTTGTCCCCATGTTGATTAGGACAAGGGCCTCTTCCCCACAACCCTGGCCGGTGGTTGTGGGGGTCTGCGGGCGGGGGGCTTATCGGAATCTGGAAGCCCCCTTTAACAAGGGGACCCCCAGATCCCGGCCCCCCCCCTGTGTGAAATGGTAAGGGGGTACAAAAGTACCCCTACCATTTCACCAAAAAAGTGGCAAAAATGGTAAAAAGGACAGGAGACAGTCTTTGACAATTCCTTTATTAAAATCTTCTTTCTTCTTTCTTCATCCTTCGGATTCTTCATCTTCTCCTTCCTTCATCTTCTTCCATCTTCTTCTTCCATTTTCTTCTTCCTCCGATCCGCTTCTTCTTGCGCTGGTCTTCTCGTCCTTCTCGTCCGGCATCTTCTTCCGTCGGCGTCGGCGTCGGTGTCGGTGTCTTCTTGGGCCGCTCCGCGCAATGGGAGGCTCCCGCTGTGTGAGGCTCCGCTCCATCTGACAGGTCTTTTAAAACGGAGGGCACCTGGTGACCCCGCCCCCCTCTGACATCATGGGGAAAGCCATCATGGAATTCCCCATGACGTCCCTGTGCGTCAGAGGGGGCGGGGTCACCAGGTGCCCTCCATTATAAAAGACCTGTCAGACGGAGCGGAGCCTCACACAGCGGGAGCCTCCCATTGCGCGGAGCGGCCCAAGAAGAGACAGAGACACCGACGCCGACGCCGACGGAAGAAGATGCCGGACGAGAAGGACGAGAAGACCAGCGCAAGAAGAAGCGGATCGGAGGAAGAAGAAAATGGAAGAAGAAGATGGAAGAAGATGAAGGAAGGAGAAGATGAAGAAACCGAAGGATGAAGAAAGAAGAAAGAAGATTTTAATAAAGGAATTGTCAAAGACTGTCTCCTGTCCTTTTTACCATTTTTGCCACTTTTTTGGTGAAATGGTAGGGGTACTTTTGTACCCCCTTACCATTTCACACAGGGGGGGGGCCGGGATCTGGGGGTCCCCTTGTTAAAGGGGGCTTCCAGATTCCGATAAGCCCCCCGCCCGCAGACCCCCACAACCACCGGCCAGGGTTGTGGGGAAGAGGCCCTTGTCCTAATCAACATGGGGACAAGGTGCTTTAGGGGTCTTAGACCCCCAAAGCATCCTCCCAATGTTGAGGGCATGTGGCCTGGTACGGTTCAGGCGAGAGGGGGGGCCGCTCTCGTCCCCCCCTCTTTTCCTGCGGCCTGCCAGGTTGCGTGCTCGGATAAGGGTCTGGTATGGATTTTGAGGGGGACCCCACGCCATTTTTTTTGGCTAGGGTTCCCCTTAAAATCCATACCAGACCTCAAGGGTCTGGTATGGATTTTGAGGGGGACCCTACGCCATTTTTTTTTTTTTTTTTTTTGGCTGGGATCCCCCTTTAATATCCATCCCAGACCTGAAGGGCCTGGTTATTGAATTTGGGGGGACCCCTACGCTTTTTTTTTTTTTGTTTTTTATTAATGAATGACAGCTCTCTGTGTTACAGGAGCCATCAATTCATTAGCCGCGAGTGATTTAAATAGCTTTCTTCCTGCAAAAATGACACTTTTTTGCAGGGAAAGTTCTAAGCACAGGAAACCTGCCCTCCTTCACAGGCTACCTATAGACACCCCCCAGATGTGATACTGCAATGCTGTTCTAACAGCATGCACACACATATCCCCAGAAATAAAGAACATATTGTTGTCAGCAGTCAGCAGCACACTGACACGCTGACACTGTGAGTGAAACATAATATGCGAGGCCGCCGCCGCGGCGGCCTCTTATACCGTGGGGCGTGTATTAAAGCCCCTGAGCTATAATTGGCTACAGGCATCCTGCCTGTAGCCAATTATGGCTCTCCTCGCTGCCGGCGCTGTGATTGGCCAAGCATGCGGGGTCACAGTGCATGCTTGGCCAATCATCAGCCAGCATTGCACTGCGCGGGCCGCAATGCATTGCGGGGCCGCTCGCATCACACGAATTTGATGCGAGCGGTCCCAATAGTTCTGGGCTCGCCGAGCGAGCGAACACCCGGTGCTCGATTCGAACATGGGTTCGAATCGAACACCGGGCTCATCCTTACTGTCTAAAAAGAAGCAAGAAAGTGCATTACAAATTCTTAAAGTGATAGTTAGTTATATATATATATATATATATATATATATATATATATATATATATATATCTCATATCTCATATATGTGCATTGTAGTCTTCTGCTCACATTGAGGATCATGGCAAGTCTAAAATTAATGTGAGGATGCTCTATGGTAAATGGAAGCCCAGGGGATACCCAGCCTTTTGGGACTTGGGCCTCTTTTACCTCTGATAGATCTGCTGCGGACATAACGGGGTTGATTTACTAAAGGAAAATAGAATGTGCACTTTGCAAAGTGCAGTTGCTCCAGAGCTTAGTAAATGAGGTAAAGCTTCACTTTGCACAGAATATCCAAACATGCGCAAGGAAAACGACAAACAAAAACAGCATTTTTGCTTGCACATGATTGGATGATGAAAGTCAGCAGAGCTTCTGCTCACTTATTAAACTCTGGGGCTACTGCACTTGCCGAGTGCAACTGCACTTTGCAAAGTGCACAGTCTATTTGCCTTTAGTAAATCAACCCCAAAATGTTCCAAACAAAAAAATATATTTTGCTTTATTTAACTACAGAAAATAAAGAAATTACACACCACAAACTATAGCAACACGCTATCTACAACAGTCTCAAAAAGGAAAGTTGTAGATCAGATTAGCACAGGTTCATTGCACTTTTTTTTTATCACAATATTTAACAAAGTCTCTTGTAAAAGCATTATCATATCATGCTTTCCTTACTATTGCAATGTATTATCATCACTGTGACTCTTAGCTGACTCATTGCTTCATAAAATTATATAACAAGTAACTTCATCATTCTTGTCATAAACGCTAGAAACAGATGACATGACCTATTAGGGGAATTTTGAAAAAGTCTGGGCATTGCAACAGATCTTTAATGCTCGATCTATGCTGCTATATATTTTTATGCTTTTGGTAGTACAACATTTTTAGTACAAAAATCTTTAATTTTGAGAATAATCTCAAAGTGAAATCTGAAGTAGATTCATGGTTGCTCAGAGGAGCTATATTATTGTTATTATTATTTTACAGGATTTATATAGTGTGACATATTGACGTATTACTTTACAAAATATAAGGCTATGCAGCTTAATAACAGACGTCCACCTTACTACAAGCTCTTGAAGTACGTTATCTTTGGTAACATATTCCAACATTAAGTTCCACTCTAAATATTACCAATTTATGGCATTAAAAAAGTAAAATAAAATAAAAGGGAGGTAGAGGATTTTCTGAAATAGCTTGACATGTTAAAGTGTATGTACGGGCTTAATTATTTATTTTGGATAGAGTAGGGAGAGGTTAGACCCCTATGTTATGTTTATATTGTTGTCTGGATCCCTGTTCTGGAAATGCATCTTATTTGTTTGTCCTGAATATTATTGTCACTGATACAGAAAGAATCGACTCCCAATTCTAGTGCTGTCACCAGAGCAAGAAGCCAGGGAAATCCTCCAAGGGAAATCCTTGAAGAAAATTCTTTCAGATGGGAATTATGCCCACTTTGGTAATTTCCTCTTGCATTTTCAACACAGGAAGTGAAGAGAAATCTCCCCCGTGGGTCACAAGCAGCCAAACCCTCAACCCCCCCCCCCCCCCACACACACACACACACACACCCAAAAAAAACAATATATAAAACAATCTTTCATGACTTATTTTTACATTTTAAAATTATGTTAACTTTATCTTAAAGTGGATGTAAACCCCCAAAAAAATTTTTGGGGGTTTACATGCACTTTAAGTGCATTAGGCCTTAATGGCTTGTTCACGTTGGCCTTGAAGCTACCTGCAGGGACACTTTTAGATGCACTTTGTACTTTTACACATGTTGAAGCATTGTATTTGTCTTTTTGTTCCCTAATATTTTGCTCTTGTGTTCTGTCGTCATGTATAGGTTTTGGATGTAATAAAAATGCATGTTACTTGCATGTGTGTACATTACCATTTATTCCTATGTGTCTAAAAGTTCACGTTAGCACTGTATTGGTGTATACTACCTCCAATATTGTAACACTTTAACTTTGGTGGAGGTATTTGAAAATGCCAGGCCTATCAATGGCCTGTCTATCCTACTTTCTGAATCTGTAGCAGATGAAAACAAATACAGTGGCAAGGAAAAGTATGTGAAGCTCCTGACATTAACTGTTTTTCTGCAATAAGGCCACATTTTATGGCAAATTACTACATTAAACCAGTTAATTCCAAGGGGTTGAGATACTTTTCTGCCACTGTATGACAATAATTATTGTTGAAAAAAGAATTATATATTGGACACATCTGAGAAGATACAGATTCATCAGGTTCATCTGTTGCCAGATGTTCTTTATGATGATCCAAGGGAAGGCAAACAAACTCCCAGTGACGCACATTCCAAATTCGTCCATCAAATTTTCCCTTTAATTTAGTTTCCCTTCACTGAACTTTTTCATGTGCCATAAAATCTTATTTTTTAAGAACTAGTGCCAAAACTGAACTAAACTCCTCTACCATAGTACAGTCTATACTAGGCGGTTTAGTCTCAGCGTGCAGTCCTATACATACAGGGATAAAAATCTCTTGTACAATTTTTTTTTTTTTTCTTAAAATAAAATTTACATTTTAACATTTAAACTTTTTTTTAACTTTTTAAATATATTTTTGCCTGCAGGAAGGCCAGAATGCAAGGTACCTAGTAATCCCTGGGGTTAAAATGCCTGTGTTCACACCAGATACGGTAGTAGTAGATTTTTCTATAAATGGCTTTTCTGGCTTTGGGAGAGATAGAGTCAGATATACACTATCCGTCATGGCCTGGGTTTTAACAGCCATGCCAATAAAGCCATAGAAGCAGGATGAAGTAGGGAGCCTTGAGATAGCAGGTCTAACTATCCTTGGAGACGTCAGGGGTCATGTCCTAGAAGCTTGAGTATGTCTATGTACCAGATTCTTTTGGACCAGTTTGGTGCAATGAGAATGTTTATATTTTGAAGAAGAATCCACACTGGGGGAGGGGGCATAGATTAACCTGAATGGGGGGCGGGGAATTACCAGCGCAACCAATGACAGTGCTAGAGGATCCTTGGTTCTAGCCAGAAACAGGGGTAATTTGTTAATGAACCTGAAGGCCAGGGTGTCTGAGGAAATTCACCTTCCAATTGTTTACTCCCAGGATGTAAACAGCAGAGAGTGCTGGACACTGATTTTCACCCAGAAAATGATTAGACTTCCTTCAAGGCTGCTTGATAATTGCTAAAGATCCCAGATTATGACTAAGCAAATTCTCAATTCGTTTAACGCGTTCATCTCTGCCAGGTCTGCATTGATGTCATGATGTCTACGATGTTGTCTGATGATTTTTATCTTCAATAAAGTCCTCACTTTTGCTTCAACCCTTTGAGTGTGGTCAAACCTTTTCCTGTTCCAGTGGCTCCTATCCAGATTGCGGACTGGACCTGCACCTTGAGGTTGAAGTGTGGGATTGCTCTCACCTGGAGTGGCTTGGCTTTGCTTTCTATCCGGCTAAAGGTCTCCGCTTTGGCTTTTTTGATTGCATGTCCCTGAAGAAGATGGATGAAGAGCTCTGCTTCCCTGGGTTACGAGGTTCCCCACTCTGTAAGAAATTGGAACACTCCTCCCTAGGCTGTGAGTTTGGTATCTGTTGTTATCACCACCCGTGAGTGTGGGAAAAACAACGTTCACATTTCCTAGGCTAGACTGGAAATCCACCAAGCTAAAGGGTTCCTTGCGAACAAGCTATACAAAAGGATGGCAACCACTTCAATGTACAACTAGCCTTTGCAGTAAGGTGCACATGGAAGGGAAAGGCACAACACAATCAGATCAAAATGTCCCAGCACACTTACCAGCCAGCCTGCAAAAAAAAAACAAGAAAAAAATTGACCCTGTTTAACAATTCACATTAAAACAGAGGGTTTAGTTGCCTACATTTGCAAATATGTTAGACAGGGTCCATATTTTTTTTAGTTTTTGCAGGCTGATAAATGTTCTGGGAAATGTTCTGGGAAATGTTTGTCTGTTTGTAGAGCATTCCTTGCTTGACCAGGGAGAAGCATAGGGAAGTTGAGAGACAAGTATGTTTGCTGGAGACCAACAGAATGTTGTATTGGGAGAGGTTAGAGAGTGGTACTGAGTGATTGGAACAGCTCCAAATAAGGCCACTATAAGGCCCAGAATGCTCATGGAGAATCTACTGAGGTACAGTTGTATGCAAAAGTTTAGGAACCCCTGACAATTTCCATGATTGTCATTTATAATTATTTGGGTGTTTGGATAAGCAATTTCATTTTGATCTATCAAATAACTGAAGGACACAGTAATATTTCAGTAGTGAAATGAGGTTAATTGGATTAACAGAAAATACGCAATATGCATCAAAACTAAATTAGGTGCATAAATTTAGGCACCCCAACAGAAAAATCACATCAATATTTAGTAGACCCTCCTTTAGCAGAAATAACAGCCTCTAGACCAGTGATGGCGAACATTGGCACCCAAGATGTTTTGGAAACTACATTTCCCAAGATGCTCAACTACACTGCAGAGTGCATGAGCATCATGGGAATTGTAGTTCCAAAACATCTGGGGTGCCAAGGTTTGCCATCACTGTCCTAGACCAGGGATCCTCAAACTACGGCCCTCCAGCTGTTGCAGAACTACACATCCCACGAGGCATTGTAAAACTGACATTCACAGACATGACTAGGCATGATGGGAATTGTAGTTTCTGAACAACTGGAGGGTCATAGTTTGAAGACCCCCTGCTCTAGACGCTTCCTATAGCCTGTAATGAGTGTCTGGATTCTGGATGAATGTATTTTGGACCATTACTCCTTACAAAACATCTCCAGTTCAGTTAGGTTTGATGGTTGCCGAGCATGGAAAGCCCACTTCAAATCACCCCACAAATGTTCAATGATATTCAGGTCTGGGGACTGGGATGGCCATTCCAGAACATTGTACTCGTTTCTCTGCACAAATGCTGAGTAGATTTTGAGCAGTGTTTTGGGTCGTTGTCTTGTTGAAATATCCAGCCACATGTAATTGCTCATTAACCACTTCCCGACCGCCCCATGTACATATACGTCGGCAGAATGGCACGTACAGGCAGAACCACGTACCTGTACGTGCCATTCTTCAGGCGCGTGGGGGGTCCGATCGGACCCCCCCCGGCCGGCGGGGACGGTCGGGATCGCTTCAGGAGCGATCCGGGATGAGGGGACGGCCAGTGGTTTCTGGCCACCCCCTCGCGATCGCTCCTGGCCAATCAGATGCTTCCTCTGTCTGTGTCAATCAAAACACAGGCAGAGGAAGTGATGTCACGCTCGGTGCGCCGGTCTATGTGACCGGAACGCCGAGCTGTCAACACACACAGGTTAGTGCACCAACAGTACACTGACACCAGTACACATAGGCACACAAAACACCCCCCTGTCACCCCCAGATCACCCCCCAGATCACCCCCTCCCCCCCAGTCACAGTGTCACTAATTGCAGTGATCATTTTTTTACTGATCACTGCATTTAGTGTCAGTGTGACTGTAATAACTGTCAGTGCAGTTAGTTTTAGGTCCAAGGTAGCCCCCTACCCCCCCCTAATAAAGGTTTAACCCCTTGATTGCCCCCCAGGTAACCCTTTCACCCCCTTTTGCCAGTGTCACTAAGCGATCGTTTTTCTGATCGCTGTATTAGTGTCACTGCTGTCGCTAGGTAACCATTTTTTTTTTTTAGGTAACCGCCATGTTTATATAGGTTCATAAATAGGTTTATAGGTCAGGTACCCCCATATTACAACCTAAATAAAGGTTTTAACCCCTTGATTGCCCCTAGAGTTAACCCTTTCACCAGTGATCACTGTATAACTGTCACTGGTGACGCTGGTTAGCCAGTTAGTTATTTCGTTATTTAGGTTCCCCGTCAGGTTTTTATATAGCGTCAGGTACCCCCATATATTACCTAATAAAGGTTTTAACCCCCTGATTGCCCCTAGTTAACCCTTTCACCCCCTTTTGCCAGTGTCACTAAGCGATCGTTTTTCTGATCGCTGCATTAGTGTCGCTAGGTAACCATTTTTTTTTTTTTTAGGTAACCGCCATGTTTATATAGGTTCATAAATAGGTTTATAGGTCAGGTACCCCCATATTACAACCTAAATAAAGGTTTTAACCCCCTGATTGCCCCTAGAGTTAACCCTTTCACCAGTGATCACTGTATAACTGTCACTGGTGACGCTGGTTAGCCAGTTAGTTATTTCGTTATTTAGGTTCCCCGTCAGGTTTTTATATAGCGTCAGGTACCCCCATATATTACCTAATAAAGGTTTAACCCCCTGATTGCCCCTAGTTAACCCTTTCACCCCCTTTTGCCAGTGTCACTAAGCGATCGTTTTTCTGATCGCTGCATTAGTGTCGCTAGGTAACCAGTTTTTTTTTGTATTACTGTTACGGGTGACGCTGGTTAGTTAGCTTGTTTTTTATACTGTCAGGGCACCCGCCATTTATTACCCAATAACGGTTTAACCCCCTGATCGCCCGGCGGGTGATATCAATTAGGTTTTAGGGTCAAATAAGGTCTGCGTCGCCCCAGGTTAGTGCCAGTACCGCAAACACCCACGCGCAAAGCATACACCTCCCTTAGTGGCACAGTATCTGAACAGATCAATATCTGATCTGATCAGATCTATACTAGCTTCCCAGCAGTTTAGGGTTCCAAAAAAAACCGCATTGTTAGCGGGATCAGCCCAGATACCTGCTAGCACCTGCGTTTTCCCCCTCCGCCCAGCCCAGCCCACCCAAGTGCAGTATCGATCGATCACTGTCACTTACAAAACACTAAGCACACATAACTGCAGCGTTCGCAGAGTCAGGCCTGATCCCTGCGATCGCTAACATTTTTTTTGTGGTAGCGTTTTGATTCAGTCGCTTCAGTCAGGAGCTTTTTTACCTGTGAATCTCAAAAAAATAAAAAAAAAAAAAATAGTTGTCGTTTTATTGTTCTCTCTCTCACTCTATTCTCTCTCTATTGTTGCTCTTTTTTTACTCCATTCTATTCTGCAATGTTTTATTATGTTTTATCATGTTTTATCATGCTTGCTTTTCAGGTATGTAATTTTGTTTACTGTGTTTTAGTGTTAAGCATTTTTTTGTTTTCAGGTGCGCCATTCAGTTGCAACGCGGATTTATTTATCTTGACAGCAACAGCGTTTGCTCCCACGATACATAAAGCCGCGACTCCAACGCTGTAGGAGGTGATTTCACCACCACAGTTAAAAAAAAGAGCATATATGCCGAAGCATGGGGGCAGCAGGGGGGGGGAGGAGCGATTGGCTCCTAATGCCACGTACATACGGTCGAAATTCCGACCGTGTGTACACGGCATAACTTTTGCGGGAGGATGCCCCCATGCATCGGCATATATAAATGGTGCATGTATGCCCATCATTAGAAGTGGGTGGATGAAGGGAGGTATTCTAATGGTGGGCATACCCACCAATCAATCTCTTTTTTTCGTTCAGCCAAGAGGCTGCATGAAAAAAAAAAGATTACAATATATGTCCAGTATGTTGCTGGACTTTGAATGGTTATACCAGAATGATGCCTGCAGGTTTAGGTATCATCTTGGTATCATTCTTTTCAGCCAGTGATCGGCTTTCATGTAAAAGCAATTCTAGCGGGTAATTAGCCTCTAGACTGCTTTTACAAGCAGTGGGAGGGAATGTCCCCCCTCCCGGATATAAACCTGCCAAATGGTCCGGGGCTGAAGTGGTTAATTGTTCATGAAGTGTCCAGGGCCGAACATTCACAGGTATCAATTGAAAGCCTGAATAGCCCTTTGGACATTTGCAGACCGTTTAACGGAAATTAATCCTTCAGAAGGTAGCCTAGGTACTCTGTAACCTGGAGTTTTTAAGAAGGTGAATAGGGGTGCAAGCACCTTTGTAGATTTTCTGGGTGCAAGAAAATAAATCAAATGGCATTAGAAATCGGAAGTGCTTGTCTCCTACTGCAAAATTAAACTTGCATACACAAAGGTATAGTTCCAGTATAGTACCGCGAACAGGTTTGAGTAAAATGCTTTGAAACTGTCCTCCAGCAGTACCAAAGATGACCCAAGGGTGTAGAATTTGAAACAATTTTGTACCCATTTGCAACTATTGATTGATCCTATACATCCAGAACTTTTGAGATCCAGAGGAATGCAAACAGACATTCCCCCACTCTTAAGAGTGTGCCCCTTCATTGCAGGCTTTGGGGAAGACTTGGTGGGCTTTGTGTTCCAAATCTTGCACCAGAACGGAAGGGAATTTTGTCTGTGAAGATGAAGCGTAAGGATAGCGATGGGGCACTCTGCATTTTGAGTATGTAGAAGCCCCTGAAGAGGGGAGGGTTTAGAGCTTTTTGCTGTGGAAAAAGGACCTCTCCTCCAAAAAGATTTTTTTACAAGCTGACCAGTCTTTCAAACGTAAGATTCTTTGCATATGGACAGAAACACGAGTCATTCCAGAAATGTGTGTCATGACTTGTTCTAGGGCTTAAACACAAAGAAATAAGCCAGAAGGCAGTGTTTCTAAGCGTTCTATTTACGGCCCCTTCCTTGAGGCGACAGTAAGTCCTCACTATATCGCCTTGAAGAAAGGACCGTGTGTGGCCCCCAAAATGTTGTCTTATTTGACTGTGACCTTGTACTAATAAATGAGTGCATATGTTTGCAACAGAGTGCTGGTGACAACTCATCATTTTATTGGGATTTATGCAGTGTCATCCATTACAGATTATCAAGGTCAAACACTGAATGGAGTGTGGTACTCATCCTTCTATTTCACTTTTTTGTGAATTCTTTTTCCACTGGATATACAGTATCTCACAAAAAGTAAATACACCCCTCACATTTTTGTGAGGGGTGTACTGGGCCACAGGGCAGTATTCCAACATGATATAACTCCAAACACACCTCCAAGACAACCACTGCCTTGCTAAAGAAGCTGAGTGTAAAGGTGATGGACTAGCAGAGCATGTCTCCAGACCTAAACCCTATGGAGCATCTGTGGGGCATCCTCAAATGGAAGGTGGAGGAGCACAAGTTCTCTAACATCCACCAGCTCCGTGATGTCATCATGGAGAAGTGGAAGAGGACTACAGTGGCAACCTGTGAAGCTCTGGTGAACTCCATGTCCAAGAGGGTTAAGGCAGTGCTGGAAAATAATGGTGGCCACACAAAATATTGACACTTTGGGCCCAAATTGGACATTTTTTGCCAGCAGTTAAGACATTAATGTCTGTGTGTTGAGTTATTTTGAGGGGACTGCAAATTTACACTTATACAAGCTGTACACTCACTACTTTGCTACAATGTAACATGTAATTTCCTCAGTGTTGTCACATGAAAAGATAATAAAATGTTTACAAAAATGTGAGGGATGTAACCACGTTTGTGAGATACTGTAGATCAGCAATTACTCTTGGAGTGGGTAAAACCTTTTGCAGGAAAACCCCTGTTATCACAAATTGCCCTGTTCATTTGTTCATGAATGGGAAAGGGTCTTTTTGGACTTTGCATGTTTCTTAGCACCCAAAAGAGCATAGATATATGCAAGAGAATCAAATAAAGCTATACCAAAGCACAGCACATGTAAAACATATCTACATTCGCAAGCATATAGTGTAAAGCCATAGTGTCAGGGGTATATATGAGCCTGGGGATGAGAAATATTCTGCAGTCTCCTCTCGCGCTTTTGGGCTCCGGCAGTGGATGGCTGTATTACAGCCATTAGTTGTCTGAGAAATGTCTCAGAAAAATCTGCATTGATTAGGCAGGCCACTTGCTGCATACCTGAAATAGAGCTAGAATTGGATGGAGAGACCAGTGTTAAAAGAGGTTCCTACTCCAGTGCAATTGAAGCAACCTCATTGAGCAATTTGAGCACTTTGGAATCCAGGCAGAGTGAATGTTTGCCTGAAATTTTGGTGCATTATTGCCATCAGTGAGGGTATTCTGCTATAGGGTACTCAAGGAGCAAGATGCAGAAATTATGCAAGTGTGCTTCAAGAATACACAGAAAAATGGCAACTGTCCTGTAGTGAATTCTGAATGGCAAAAGGGTGAAAGTGCTTGAGTTCCCTATAAGGGCTTTGGACAGAAGTGGTGGTAACAGTGCTACCTGTGGTGTGATGTAACACTCAATCATCCACCTGAGACTAAGCTCTGAATGGTGGAAATTCTTACCACCATGTTTAAAGACTCCATAAACACATTACCAGTTTCACAATACTTTGTTAAAACACTAATAAGTGTAATGCAAGTAGTGGAGATACTAAGTTTCATACCTGCTAAATGGCTACAGCCAAGATCCGATAACAGGATAAACCTGTCTTTTTTTGCATTGCTGGCCCCTGTATTGGTCCATTTTTTGCCCATCACAGTGGGCATAATAGGGTCTGGGAACCATAAGAATGGACAACAGCCCTGGAAACATATAGCAGCACCCTGTGGCTAACTAGACTCATTTCACTTTGTGAGCGCCCAAGCAAAATCCAGTGCCTGAAGCAACATTACAGGCTGTCCCCACACCATGGGATCCATGTACAGTTGCCAAAGTGTTAGAGGTTGTACTGATCAAATACACTACTTCTATTGTAAATGAGTTGAAGAATTTGAAGTAAATAAGAGCAAGTTAGCATAGAAAACCTCACCATAAAAGGGGAAGAGGTCAGTCATCCAAGGGCTTTGTTCTTGTGTTTCTCTGTATTACTTGCTTAAAAAACCAAAAAAAATGATCTCAGAGTGGGATTGGGTTAAAGGGGTATGCCTAAGGATGTGTGCCCAAAAGCTTTGCCAACATCCAATCACCTGAAGGTAGCAGCCTATAACCCAAGGTCTATGAATATTCAGCCTGTGTCCTGTACTGTACAAGATATGTATACTTTTAAAAATGAATACCTTTTGTACTACAACTATTAGATGGACAATAATTTCAAGCTTCTCGATTGGCTGAGGAGACTTTGAAATCATCTGCCTGCCTCAGCCAATCGCAGCCTTGATTTAATTCAGAAAACTGTGAATCCCTGAGCAGCACTTAACCTGACTCAATTTTGCTCCAGGAGCAAGACGGGAAGTCCCCATCCCGCTGATGGAACACAGGGCTGTACTGTATGTAGCTGAGGCTACGAACGGTTCATACAGCGCTCACAGCCACTGTCTGTGTTAGTGAAAGAAATAGTTTGTTTGGATTAGCTTGGTTCATATGAACTATTTAAAGTTCACAAAAACATGGAGTTAGGCTTTAAGCCGTGTATGTACTGTAGTCATCTGTTGTCCACTAGCTGTCCCTTTTAAGCTGAAAACAGTGATGTCTACATGTGTGACGAAAACATTTCAACTGATGACTTGTTTAACCACTTCACATCCGGCCGTAGCCGAATGACGGCCACAGCGCGGATGTGAAATCCCGGGAGGCCGTCATATGACGGCCTCCCCTTTCCTCGTTCCCTGTGCGCGCTCACGAGCGCGCAGCAGGGAAATTCTGTGTTGGCCGTGTCCCTCGGACACGGCCAATCACAGATCGCTGTAAACGGCCAATCACAGCGGCCGTTTACATCGCGATCGCCCTGGCCAATGAGAGATGATCTCATATGTAAACATATGAGATCATCTGTCAGCGCCGCTCCCCCTCCTCACACAGAGACAGCGTGTGAGGAGGGGGAGATGAACGGCTGCAGCGCCGTAAGTTTTAAAAAAAATAAAAATGAAATGCCATCTGTGCCCACTGCCATCACTGCAATCTGTCCCCAATGCCATCTGTGCCCAGTGACATCGCCATCTGCCAGTGCAATCCCCAGTGCCATCTGCCAGTGCCATCGCCAGTGCTATCTGCCAGTGCCATCCCCAGTGCCATCTGTAGTCAGTGCCATCTGCCAGTGCCATCTGTAGTCAGTGCCATCTGTAGTCAGTGCCACCTGTCATCAGTGCCACCTGTCATTAGTGCCACATAGTGCCATCTGTCATCAGTGTCACGTATTAGTGCCATCTGTCATCAGTGCCACCTGTCAGTGTCACGTGCCATCTGTTATCAGTGTCACCTGTCATCATGTGTGGTATCGTAATAATCAGGAGGAGTAGCAGAATTTATTTTGGGGTGTCATTTGTGGTATACACATGCCATAACCTATTACAATGACAATTTTGTAGAAAAAAAATAAAAAAATAATTCATTTTGCAAAGAATTGTGGGAAAAAATGACAACATCAAAAAGCTCACCATGCCTCTTACTAAATACCTTGGAATGTCTACTTTCAAAAAAGGGGTCATTTGGGGGGTATTTGCACTTTCCTGGCTTGTTCGGGTCGCAAGAAATGAGATTGGCCACCAGTGCATCAGATGTGATCAATTTTGTATAATTCGCACCACAGATTGTAGAGTCTGTAACTTTCACAAAGACCAAATAATTTCCACTAATTTGGGTTATTTTTACCAAAGATATGTGGCAGTATAAATTGTGGCCAAAATTTATGAAGAAAAATTAATAATTTCCTAAATTGTATCACAGAAACAAAGAAAAATGCGTTTTTTTTTTTTTCAAAATTTTCGGTCTTTTTTCAATTATAGCGCAAAAAATAAAAAACCCAGAGGTGATCAAATACCACCAAAAGAAAGCTCTATTTGTGGGAAAAAAGGACAAAAAATTAATTTGGGTACAGTGTTGCATGACTGAGTAATTGTCAGTCAAAGCATGAGAGCACCGAAAGCTGAAAATTGGTCTGGATGGGAGGGGGGTTTAAGTGCCTGGTAAGCAAGTGGTTAATCACTTCCCAACATACCTATAGATACACATCCACAGAAAGTTGGTGATTAGGGGTGCAACGGATCAAAAAACTCACGGATCGGATCGATCCTCGGATCAGAGTCACGGATCGGATCATTTTTCGGATCAGCAAATAATAATCGAATTTGCAAAAACCTGTGAAAATTCCGCCACCATATAGTCCCCACTGTAATATCCACGTCATCTCCCCCACTGTAATATCCACGTCATCTCCCCCACTGTAATATCCACATCCTCTCCCCCACTGTAATATTGGCAGGGTATCGCAGAGTATTGGCAGGGTATCGCAGAGTATTGGCAGGGTATCGCAGAGTATATGCTGGGTAATGCAGAGTATCGCAGAGTATATGCTGGGTAATGCAGAGTATATGCTGGGTAATGCAGAGTATCGCAGAGTATATGCTGGGTAATGCAGAGTATCGCAGAGTATATGCTGGGTAATGCAGAGTATATGCTGGGTAATGCAGGGTATTGGCTGGGTAATGCAGAGTTTGTTTACAAGTGATCGCTCCGTCATTTGACGGAGCGATCACATTGTAAACAGTGGCCGGGTGTACCAAGATGGCCGCCGCTCCGGAGCTAGGCTGAAGCCGCGGCCTTTCCTAACGCCGCCGGGTGTACCAAGATGGCCGCCGACGCTCCGGAGCTAGGCCGAAGCCGCGGCCTTTCCTAAGGCCGAGGCCGCGGAGCGCGGGGTGTGCCGATCCGAACGGGGTGACCCGTTCGGATCACGGATCGGCGACGATCCGTTGCACCCCTATTGGTGATAATATCTGGATCATGGTTGTAGCTACAGCCATGATCCCGATATTCTTTTCAGGTGCCGATTCTCTACAAGGCAATAATAATCTAATAAAAATAATTTTATAGTGGAAGAGGGTCCCCCTTCCTTTCAGCTGCCGCCGGGCTCTCTCGTCCGCCAGGGAGCCCAGTACCAATGTGGCCTGTCACACCAGATGCACTATACAGAATGAGAGAAACTTCCGATGCTCCTCTGAGACATCAGAAACTGTAAGCGAGGAGGATACTGTCACTTCCAGTTTCATTACAAGCCATGACCTGTTTGTAAACATGTGATCAAACCGAGCAGATGTTTTAGAGGACAGAGGAGAGAGCTGGGTTCTAATAAACCCCAGATCTCTTCATAAAGAGGACCTGGCAATTGTACGGGGTGTACTTAGTTTTACACATACGAAATCTGCATTTTATTTATTTAGAGGAGAATGATTACACAATGCCAATTTAATGCTTCATTTGTTAAAGTAAAGCACCTTTATCTGTAGGCACTGTTTGAATAAAGAGCTAACCTGTTCAAATATATTGAAACATTAAAAAAATTCACTTTTACCTGCAAAGGTTTTTAAATTGTGCTCAGTAATCATGTAATTCATGGACCAGTCAAACAGCACAGGAAGATTAGCAACCTTGTTTTGAGTTTTGACAGTTAAGCATGACTTCTTTATTCACAACCCTGTCCCCAGCTAGTGGTTGCAAAATGATGGAGAAGCAGCACATCCATATGGTCACCCCTGTGCTATATCCTCCAGTAAGCATGTTCAAGAGCTTGAATGACAGCATTATGCAGAGAAATAGAGCTCTGACAGACTCAGAGTTATGGCCCTTCAGCTGCCAGTATACAGCGCTCTGTAAGATTTTAGTGGGTGGGGGACGACTGTGTAATGTTTGCAGATACAGTGCCTTGCGAAAGTATTCGGCCCCCTTGAACTTTTTAACCTTTTGCCACACTTCAGGCTTCAAACATAAAGATATAAACTTTAAATTTTTTGTGAAGAATCACCAACAAGTGGGACACAATTGTGAAGTGGAACGAAATCTATTGGATTTTTGAAACTTTTTTAACTAATAAAAAAATGAAAAATGGGGCGTGCAAAATTATTCGGCCCCTTTACTTTCAGTGCAGCAAACTCACTCCAGAAGTTCAGCGAGGATCTCTGAATGATCCAATGTTGTCCTAAATGACTGATGGTGATAAATAGAATCCACCTGTGTGTAATCAAGTCTCTGTATAAATGCACCTGCTCTGTGATAGTCTCAGGGTTCTGTTGAAAGCACAGAGAGCATCATGAAGACCAAGGAACACACCAGGCAGGTCCGTAATACTGTTGGAGAAGTTTAAAGCCGGATTTGGATACAAAAAGATTTCCCAAGCTTTAAACATCCCAAGGAGCACTGTGCAAGCGATCATTTTGAAATAGGAGTATCAGACCACTGCAAATCTACCAAGACCTGGCTGTCCCTCTAAACTTTCAGCTCAGACAAGGAGAAGACTGATCAGAGATGCAGCCAAGAGGCCCATGATCACTCTGGATGAACTGCAGAGAACTACAGCTGAGGTGGGAGAGTCTGTCCATAGGACAACAATCAGTTGTACACTGCACAAATCTGGCCTTTATGGAAGAGTGGCAAGAAGAAAGCCATTTCTCAAAGATATCCATAAAAAGTCTCGTCTAAAGTTTGCCACAAGCCACCTGGGAGACACACCAAACATGTGTTAGAAGGTGCTCTGGTCCGATTAAACCAAAATCGAACTTTTTGGCCACAATGCAAAACGATATGTTTGGCGTAAAAGCAACACAGCTCATCACCCTCAACACACCATCCCCACTGTCAAACATGGTGGTGGCAGCATCATGGTTTGGGTCTGCTTTTCTTCAGCAGGGACAGGGAAGATGGTTAAAATTGAGGGGAAGATGGATGCAGCCAAATACAGGACCATTCTGGATGAAAACCTGTTGGAGCCTGCAAAAGACCTGAAAGTGCAACAGAGATTTATCTTCCAACAAGACAATGATCCCAAACATACAGCAAAATCTACAAAGGAATGGTTCACAAATAAACATATCCAGGTGTTAGAATGGCCAAGTCAAAGTCCAGACCGGAATACAATCGAGAATCTGTGGAAAGAGCTGAAAACTGCTGTTCACAAACGCTCTCCATCCAACCTCACTGAGCTCGAGATGTTTTGCAAGGAAGAATGGGCAAGAATTTCAGTCTCTCGATGTGCAAAACTGATAGAGACATACCCCAAGCGACTTGCAGCTGTAATCGCAGCAAAAGGTGGCTCTACAAAGTATTAACGCAAGGGGGCCGAATAATTTTGCACGCCCCACTTTTCATTTTTTTATTAGTTAAAAAAAGTTTCAAAAATCCAATAGATTTCGTTCCACTTCACAATTGTGTCCCACTTGTTGGTGATTCTTCACAAAAAATTTAAAGTTTATATCTTTATGTTTGAAGCCTGAAATGTGGCAAAAGGTTGAAAAGTTCAAGGGGGCCGAATACTTTCGCAAGGCACTGTATATCAGATATTGACTTACCTGTAAAATTCCTTATTTTGGTGTAAACCACCAAAATGTTTTATCATAATTTTACAGGACTGGCATTAACGGCCATGGTTATATGCTTCAGGCAAAAAAAAAAACAGAGCTGTACCCATATAACCCCACCCACTAAGGCACCAGTTGTGTTTTTTTTTTTAAAGCACTAAGGAGTGATCATGACCACTCCTTAGTGCTTAAAGCGGAAGTAAACCCATCGATTTAACAGTTTCAAAAAAAAAAAAAAAAAAAAAGGCATGCTGTGAATGCTAACTGCACATTGGCTGTGCTCTCAACCAAACAGTCAAACCATCCAATGGCTGGTGTCATAACGGATCACATGTGCAGCACCGTGGCAGTTGAAGATTAAACAGAGGCAAAGATGGCAGCTTCCTTGGCTGAAAATGATAGGAGGGTTTACTTCCACTTTAAAAAAAAAAAAAAAACTTTCTTTATTTTATTTCAAAAATGTTTTGAGTCTCAAAACCACCTTGTCATTGTGCGAAACTAGGAAAGGCTCCTCACAAGAGAGCTGCTAAGTCATAAACAGGCCTATCAGACATGATGGCAACCTTAACCACTTTGCGCCCGTAGGACGTCCTGGACTTCCAGGGGGTATATCTGAATGATGCCTGCAGCTACAGACATCATTCAGATATTGCCGTTTTCAGCCGGGGGTTCCCTGCACCATAAGAACGATCCTAGCGGCTGTTACGGGCGGCGGGAGGGGACGTCCCCCCTCCCGCTGCCCTCCGGTGCTTCTTCTGACTCACCGCTTCCATCGGTGAGTCGGACACAGGATCCGCCAAAAAATTTTAAAGCGCCCCTGTCCCCGTGAACGGTGTTTAAACCACACATGTGAGGCATCGCCGCGAACGTTAGAGCGAGAGCAATAATTCTAGCCCTAGACCTCCTCTGTACCTCAAAACATGTAACCAGTAAAATATTTTAAAGCGTCGCCTATGGGGATTTTTAAATACCAAAGTTTGGCGCCATTCCACTAGTGCGTGCAATTTTGAAGCGTGACATGTTGGGTATCTATTTACTCGGCGTATCTTCATCTTTCACATTATGCAAAAAAAATTGGGCTAACTTCACTGTTTTGTTTTTTTTTTTAAGCATGAAATTGTTTTTTTTTCTGAAAAAAACGTGTTCGAAAAATTGCTGCGCAAATACCGTGCGAGATAAAAATTGCATTACTTAAATTGCAAAGACCGCCATTGTATTCTCTAGGGTCTTTGCTAAAAAAACATATATAATGTTTGGGGGTTCGATGTAATTTTCGAGCAAAAAAATTATGAATTTTACATGTAGGAGAGAAATGTCAGAATTGGCCTGGATGTGAAGTGGTTAAACATCCCCATATGGTTCAAAAGGGGAGTCTCTGAAGAACAGAGAGCACCAGGTTGGGATCTCAAGGTGACGCATGTGATCAAATTGGGAGAATGATACGAGAAGCTCCTTGTAGAAAATTCCTGATTAAGGCAAAGGGTTTCTGGAAGAAAATGGATACGGCGGAAACCTGTCCCTTGAAGGTACTCTAGGTCCAATACTAGTCAAGAAAAAAGGCGGAAATACAAGTAATCTCTAGAATTAAAGTGGTGATAAGGAAAAGGTGCTTTTACTCCACTTTAGGGGGTCTGTGTTTGGCTCTACTACCAAGCCCCCTAATAAGAAAAACTTTTCATAATGTTGAAAGGCTTCCCCAAGTTTGACGAGTATTAAAGCCTAAGAGATATACATTATTTTTTGATACCTATCTGATTCCTAGTGGCCACTTTTGAAGCCCTGTATCTTTTTGCCATACAATACAACTGATATACATTACTTTATACTCATTGGAACTTGTTAGTTATTTTGATTTCATTGGGGGTTGGATCCTCCCTCTTTTCCTGTACACATGGGGGCTATATACTTGAATACTTGGAAATGGATCCTTGTCGAGTTTAATGACTTGTACTGTGCGTTGTCCCTCAATACTTGGTTTGCAGGCCTATCAGCACCTACCCAGTATGAGGCAGCGTAAAAATTGTGAAATGCATTGACAAGCAAGCATGGAGGAGTGGTTGGATCATACACACAGAGAGATATATCTATTTATTATGGATTTCACAATATCCTGCATAGGATCCAATCCTCTATGTCTGTTCTATTGAGTAGCTGTTGACCATGTCAAGTAATAGGGTGTTGTTGGTTTGTTATACGTTTAACTTTTTGTAACAAAATGATTTTTTTTTTTTTTTATAATACTGCCTCATATGCCCACAGAGTCCATAATTCTTTTTGTTTTAGTTAATTAACCCTCTTAATCCTTGCATAAACAACTGTGAGGGGCTTATTGAGAAGTGAAATGCCAGGGTCAACTACCGGGTGAGACTATTTCTTTATAAAATAGTTTTCCATTGGATCAATATTAGCAAAAATTGCTAGGAATTAGACCTTTTCAGGGCATAGCCAATTCTCAAAAGAACACAATGTGTGTATAAGAAAGTCTTTAACCACTTCCAGCCCAAGGCCGTCATATATGACATCCTTGACTTTCAGTGGGAATATCTGAAAGATGCCTGCAGCTACAGGCATCATTCAGATATCCTCGCTTTCAGCTGACGATTCTGTGCACCATAAGTATGATCATAGCGCCAGTTCCGCCACTTGACTCCCCCCTACCCCCGCCATCCAATGCTTTTCCGGGCTCTCCTGTGCCAATCGGGGACCCGGAGAAAGAATCGGCTGCCGCCACATGATGACCATATAGATTTCCAGTGACCAGGTGGTCACCGGTCATCTATATGACTGTCGGAGACCCGAGCGCGATGTTATAACATCACGTCCGAGCTGCGATAGTAAACAAAGCAACGATCGCGGCTGGTAAACATGAGTTTGTGAATTTATTTTTTTTCCATCTCATGCTTTCCAGCCTGGAGAGATGTGGGGGTCTTTTTGAACCTACAGCTCTCCATAAAGAGGACCTGTCGCACACCATTTCTATTACAAGGGATGTTTACATTCCTTGTAATAGGAATAAAAGTGATCATAAAAAATAAAAATGTAAGCGAAAAAAAAAAGTGTTAAAAATAAGAACATTTTTTAAATGCCCCTGCCGCCCATAGCTCGCACGCAGAAGTGAACGCAAGTCCTGCCAACATATGTAAACGCTGTTAAAACCACACGTGAGATATTGCCACGTGCGTTAAGAGCGCAAGCCACAATTCTAGCACTAGACCTCCAACTCTAAACTGGTAACCTGTAAAAAAAATTTAAAGCGTCGCCTATGGAGATCTTTAAGTACCGAAGTTTGGCACCATTCCCTGAGTGTGCGCAATTTTAAAGCATGACATGTTGGGTATCCATTTACTTGGCGTAACATCTTTTACTTTAACAAAACAGTAAAGTCAGCCCAATTTTTTTGTATATTTTTCAATTCATGAAACATTTTTTCAAATCTTCCTCCACAAAATAAGTGTCCTCCAAACTTTACTCCAGAATATCCTCAAATAAAAGGAAGTTCCTCTTCCAATTCATAAAACAGGGCCGGGGGGGGGGGGGGGGCATGACATGTACCATTTTTGGCCTCTAAACTGAAGGTTCCAGAAGTGCCAAAAGATAGCCAAGTAATTCAGACATTGTGGCACAGGAATCTGCTTTTGTCAGACAGGCCATATAGTGCATGCCTGAGGGGGGAGTCAGAACAGAGGAGCAGTATTAATAAGACATTGCTCTGGGGCAGGGAAAGCGCCAACACCCTGAGCAGTGTGCGGTGCTTCCTGTAGGCGGTCTGCAGAACACATTTGGTCCTTTTGTCCCAGATTCCTATGGTTAATGAGGTTATATTGAGTGAAGCTATAACCCAAGCACTGACAGACATCCTGTGGCTGTGTCTCTGTAGAAGATGGCCAAGGAAATGCATTAACACACTGAGTGCATTCTCAGTAGGTGGAATGAGTTACCTCTTCGTTCCGAGTTGAAGCCAGGATGGAAAACACTTAAAAATTCTTTTGCTGAAGCGTTACACGACACCACAATAAACTGAACACCCAATTCTTCTGCTAACTCAACTAAATGTGCAATGACCTGCAGATAGTATTTTTGAAAATCCAGGAGCCCAAGGTCATGTTCAGGAAAATCCCTGTCTTATCTTATACACAACGCTTGGTCCTAGAAGGCCCATGCTTCATCTGGCACAGGAGGCATACCTCAAAAAGGGATCTTCTGTTTCTGGGAACCATAGACATACACCATGGCCCTGGACCTGTATAGCTCCCTGCAGCTAACTTCATATTGCACTTCTTGCCAAAATGCACCTAATGCAAGACTCAGTGCTTGACGCAAACATTACCCTCTGTGTGCATCTCAGGGACCATATCCTGAAATATTTAGGTAGTGCAAGGCAACAAGCAGTCAAAAAAACAAAAAACTCCTCCAGAGACCAGGTCCATCACCCTAAGAATCCTACTAAAAAATGGGCTACCTAAGGCACAAAAATGTATTGGTTCATGTACAATTTCTGGCAGCGCACTGCAGCACAGATTAGTCAGCAAGGAGCATTGAGGTGCCATTCAGAATGAGTCAAAGTGTAATTATATATATATATATATATATATATAAATAAGAATAAAAAATTCTGTCCACTAGCCTGAATTAAAAGTCGCATTGAAGTTGTATTAAAGTCAGACCAAAGTAGTGCAGGAACCTTTTCTAAAGTCAGATAGACCTGTGTAGTATCAGTCAAGACAGCTCTCATATGCAAACTTTGAATTTCATGTCATCTGACTTCTGGTCTCAAGTCGGATTCTATGTTGCATCAGTGTGAACAGAGCCTTAATGAGTTATTAATGTACATACAGTACAAGTGGAATGTTTTATTATCCATCTGCTGTATATCTATAAACATTTAACAAATGTTCATTTTCATACTTGAACAAAGTTCTTCATATTATATTCATCTAAATGAAAATAAAGACACGCCAAACAGAAGACATTCAATTGTAGCATAATTTATATACATTTATGGCTTCATACAACAGATTGTTCTTGTGTCTGTAAATACATCAGGCACTTGTCTGCAGATATTGAATCATGAATTGTTAATAGAAAGGAACATAAAAATGCTGCAACAGAAAGCATTTTTACATGCCACCACAAGAGATATTGCTGATTTATTGAATTCACGTTGCATGAATGCTGGTTAAAGAGACAAAATCTTGCTTCCAAGTAGCATTTCGTAGCCTCTAAGTAATATACAACCTAAAATTAATAAAAATCAGTCATAAATTAAGGGATAACAAATTTATAACGAAAAGATGAAGAGGAAATCAGTAAAAGCACTGATATCATCATCCAGTGGTTTAACAAGTGCAAATGTTATATACATTTTAACATTGGTCCAATCTAGGAGTCCTACATTTTTAAAGGGCTTTCCAGGAAATAAAAATTGGAACCTTACTTTTGACCCATCTGTTGAATGACATGATGGAGCTAGTGCACCCAGAGAAGGGGTCTCATATGTAGCCATGCAGCTTAGACATAATGGTGCCCATACAATGCCATTAGACGTAAAGAGCTACAAGCAGCCATAGTATGTGGCACCTCTTGGTGTTGCAGAACTCCTAAAATTGCAGTTCCCGGTCTCAATGCGAGGGTGCCAACACGACAGTGGGTCTCGTTACATATGAGAACCAGCTCAAAATATTGTAATTGATATTAAATATTTGAAAGTAGTATTTAGATTTTATAAACTGTACTTGTTTTATGTACATTGAAAATGTGCAATACAGCCAATGCTCAATGATGGGTATTCAGTACATACAGAGGCAGATAGATGTAGCTTACAGCCACATACTGCTCAGGAACTGATGGTTCATTTTTTTTTAAATCCTGATAAGCCTCTTTAATTAAGGGTGCACTATGCTTTTGTAGCTTATAAGCATATAAATTATCAATGCAAAACTTTAGCATTGACCCAGCTTAGACATCATACAGCTATTTAACAATCACTGCTGAAGCCCAACTGAGCTGATGCAAAAAAATTGACATCAACAGCTTGCTGATATTGCACATAACATAATTGTGTCCAGTTACAAACTACTAGCAATTTTGCCACAAATTAAGGGCACAAGCAGGAGAAATTTCAAGGCATAGTCACTAAATGGTCTTGTCATTTAATGTTCACATAGGCAGCAGGCTTTCACTGCACAAGGACTTCAGCTTACCAAAACTTCAATAACTGCATATATATACCTTAACATTTCTAGATTACAAAAAAAAGAAAAAAAAAAAAGAAGAAGAAGAAAATAACACACAATACACCACTGTTGAAAACAGTCAACACTGAAACACAAAAAAAGGAGAAACAAATTGTGCATAGCTATAACCATCCGCACTTTTACTGGATATGATATACAAATATTCGGACTGGAAATACAAATATTGGTCTGTTTTCTATTGCTGGGGATCATAATGGTCATAGGACAATGTACAGATATGATAGATGAAAGGGAGGCTGTGCTTTATGAGCATTATCTTACTGTATGTTGTCTCATAAAAAAAATAAAATAAATAAAAAAAGGGTACGAATCCCTTGTGGGAAGCCTTACAAACAGTATAGAAAAGTGTGTGGTATTTTATGTGGGATTACACACTATACAGAGATTTACTCTCCTGCAGACAACAGTCAGAAAAACCTGCTGCATCAGGTTGGGTAGCCACAAAATAATAAAAAAAAAAAAAAAAAGGGGGTTCCAGAGCATTCAGATTATACAGGAAGAAAAAGTATCCCAATATAGGTTTATATGGGGGCAGGAGACATCGTTGGGCATCGCCTCCATTTGAATGGAACCTATGTTACTTTCAGCACAGATGTACTTTAAAGGTGAAGTGTAAACCCTGGTGGTGGCTGAGATGAAGTTGTCACATATCTACAAGCAGTTATATCCTAAACCATTATGTCCAACTTTTGAGATGAACTATTTATATGCAGTTACAACCTAAAATACAAGTTACCCTAAAGTAAACAGTTACAAGTTTAACACATGAACTCATTCCAATGGCAGATTAAAAAAAAAAAAAAAAAAAACTGACAGTGCAAGGATTCTTTTTTTCTATGATAAAAGCACGATACTTAAAACAAATCAGATATTTTTAAACTAAGCTTGAAGATCCCTGCACCACTGCTCAGTGCTGCTCTTGCCTGCAAGTAACTAATTCATTAACCCCTAAGCCAGCCATACCATGTTAGAACTGCAACCGATTCAGAGCATGCAGCAGGAATTCTAACTGCTGATGGCCCTGCTGGTTTGCCAAAAGTCTAATCGACTTGTTGAAGAAGCCAGGCTGAAAGTTGCCAGGCAAAATATTGGCTGCAGCTAACCAGGGCTGCCAGCTTTCAAAATACAATAGCCCAGCATGGGGATTTGTCCATCTATACCATGGGTGGATGGAGGAATCCGTTGGATTCCTTTCTTTGAGCCTGCTCAGATCCAGTTCATGAATAGTGAGAGAAGAGAGAAACTTTGTATGGGAAGTTAGTCTAAACTGGCTGCGAATAGAAAACCGGTAAAACACCCATTGACCCTAAAGCACCAAGCTGCAACAGGAACTAAAATAGCCTCTTAAAGCAGGGTTCCACCCAGAATTTGAACTTCCGCTGATCTGGTTCCTCCCCTCCCCTCCAGTGTCACATTTGGCACCTTTCGGGGGGGGGGGGGGCAGATACCTGATCTAATCCAGGTATTCGCTCCCACTTTCGGCGAAAGTTTGTCGCAGTATCCACGGCGATCTACGCCATGTCTGGCCCCTCCTCTACTCCCCCGCTGTCTTCTGGGAGACACAGGTCCCAAAAGACAGTGATGACCAGTTAGAACGCGCAGCGCGACTCACAGTAGGGAAACGGGCCGATTCCCTTACTTAAAATGCCGGCGCCTCCACCCAGAACCGAGGGACGGGTCAGCTTCGGGTGAGGACATCGCGGGACAGGTAAGTGTCCTTATTTAAAAAAAAAAAAAAATCAGCAGCTGCAGTATTTGTAGCTGCTGACTAATTTTTTTTTTGCAGGTGGAACTCTGCTTTAAACATGTGCGACAATACTGCTTCAGAGGCTAATGAATAAAGCCCAATGTCATTTATCTCCAATTTTATCGTAAAAAAAATAAAAAATAAAACCCCACACACACACGAGGTAATCTTCTTAAAATTTAAAGTTAATTTTAAAATAAATGCATATTTTTTTGCAGGTTAAAAAAAAAAAAAAAAAAAAAAGTGCATTTACAATTTTTTTTATTTTTTTGGAGCCTGGATCAGGTGACTGGACTGGAGGAGCCTGAAAAACAAACAAGTATACGGATCTTTCTTCCACATGTTAGCTCGTATAGGTGTTGGGAGGAGGGAGCGAGCAGTTTGAGAATTAGCTTCATCTCAGAATACCATTTTAATAAAAGTAAACTTTCACCTGAATGTGGTAAAGGTGTTCAAGGTCCAAGGTAGGTTTGTATGTAAAGTGTTGGGACACCTGTTGGCAACTCATGCTTATAATTGTGCTTGTGGCAAAAATAATGTATTCTATAGATACATTACCTATCAAGCCTACACAGAGGGAATGTTTCTTCTGCTCCAGTCTTTAGGAGAATGGAGACACAACTACACATGGTTATAAACTTCTGTGCCAGCATGTATGTTCTGTATTTATACAGTAAAACTGTGAACCATAAAGGATGAACAGAGGAACTCCTGCACCAGCTGTGCATGGCAACGGCCAGTGTACATTAAACCTTACCATGTTGCATATGGACTTCTTAATTAAAATTTGGCCTGTGAATTTTTACTACTTTTTTTTACATAAGGCAACATGTATTTTGTATTTACTTATAGAAAAGGAACTCCACTGTAACTCTAACATAGGACTAAAAATATACTGTGAAAAAACAGCTTGTGTAAATATGTCAAGATGTACTAATATACTTGAAATCCAAAAGACAGCAGTATTCTAAGGCAGCACATTATGCTTGGCTGGCATCTTGGGTAACGGAAATGCAAAATGAGACAATGATATGTGTGATAAACTTAAGGCAGCTACATACAAATAAAATATTCATAATTCACTGCAGGATCTCCAGAAATATAAACAAAATAAATATTTAATCATTTAGTGCCTGAAACCAGTTGCAAGATATGCCCAAGGCCCCTTTCACATGGGCTTGTCCATGTACATACAGACTCCTTTGCTCAGCAGGGATCGCTTCGCTGAGTCCCGCTGAGCAGGGGGATGACAGGTCCATCTCCACGCACTGTGCGGCAATGGGCCTGTCAAAGCCCCGCTGTCCTCTATGGAGAACAGATGAAAACGGACTGCCTGTCCAGTTTCATCCGATCCTTTCAGATTCTCCAGACAGATTGAAAATAGGATTTCCATCCGTTTGGATTTCACGGACAAAATCGGATAGAGGTGGATGTCAGCGGACATGTCACCGCTGACATCTGCTGCTTGAATAGAGGTGCATGGAGCATCCGATCAGGTCCGTCAGAAAAACTGACAGGCAGACCTTATCGGAAAGTCCATGTGAAAGGGGCCCAAATGTATTCATGTCTCAGACACCAATGTATCATTCACATGACAGATCCATATAATTCACTTTGCAATAGGAGATGGCAAGTGCTAGCTCAGCAATGCTATGCCTACATATCAATCATTCTTTGGTTAAGATGAGACCGAGACACAACATGCCGGGGCCATACCATGCCAATCTCTTTTAGAAGGGTGGTTAATTAGTATTATGGAAAGCCTAATGAAAATATACAAGCAAAAACTCATGATTCTCCCAAGCAAGCAATACAAATATTTATACATATATCTTTTTAAAAGGCAAAATGAAGAAATATTTACTTCTTATTTACAGGATTTCCTCCATTTTCCTTGCATTAAAATATCAACATGGTAA
>CM053027.1:554343826-554351326 GCA_028564925.1 Lithobates sylvaticus
GGGACATGTGTGTTTTACTGTGGGGACATGTGTGTCTTACTGTGGGGACATGTGTGTTTTACTATGGGGACGTGTGTTTTACTATGGGGGACCCTAGACTGGTGATCAGTGAGTAAAAAAACATCTCATACTCACTGATCACCAGCCGGCTGCAGCGATCCGCTCTCCTCTCCTCACCGACGACTTCCGTGTGAGGAGAGGAGGGCCGATTGCCTAGCAACCGGCTGTTTGTTTACATCACATGACAGCCGTGATTCGTCACGGCCGTCATGTGATCAGGAGGGCCAATCACCGTGCCCTCCTGCCGATTCGAGATGCGCCGTGTCCGGGTGACACGGCCGCATCGGGATCGCGCCGCTGCGCGGGCACGCGCGCGCACGATCCCTCTACTTCTGAAGGACGTTCCTGAATGTCCTATCAGAAGTAGACGGCTCCCACCCGGCCGTATATATCTACATTGGCCGGGTGGGAAGTGGTTAAACACACAAAAAAAAAAAAACTCATCTTTTTTTATTTCTTTCGACTTTACCCATTTTGTTTCCCAAGAGTAAAGCAGACCTCTGCTTAACTACACTAAGGCCTCATGTACACTGCTGCTGATAAACGGACAGACGCCTAGGAGCAGTTGGGCATTGTTTTCAACTGCTCCTGAACTCTCCTCCATGTTATCTTATTAGTACATGTACACAGGGTCGTTTACAGGCAGTTGAGTTGAGGCTTTTTTGGAAAGCAAAAAAAAATTAGTTGAGAGGCATTTCAAATGCCAAACGCTTCTAAAAAAGCAGTAACTTGCTTAGCCGCGTTTTGTTTACAGGTTTTTTTTTTTTTAAAATAGCCAAAAATGAAAAACGCTTCCAAACGCAAACAGCATGTAAACGTGGCAAAATGGAAGTTTTAAACGTGGGTTACTATCTGTCAAGTTAACTTGTTCAGGAAAGGTTGTAAAAATGTCCCGTGTACATTAAGCCTTAGATTTACTGGTCTGTCTAAGTTAAAGTACAAATTGCATCAAAATAAAAAAGGAACTGCTAGTTAGTGGATCCCCACCGTCGTCATGTAAAACCGCAAAGTAAAATGAAAAAAAAAAAATGAAAATACTGCATTCTCATTCATCAGCCTCCCCGCGAAAAATCAGGGAAAGCTTAAAATGTCAAGACTCGCAAGAAATTGCCCCTGGTTTGGCAAGCAGGCAAGGTGGTGGTGTCAATGGAAAGTGTCTTTTACTTTTTTCCTTCTAAAAAAAGATTTTTCAAAGTTTTACCCAATTTATTTAATTGGGAGGGGTGCACTGTATTAAGTAGTGACATCTTGTATCTTGTGTAAAAGGTATGCTGCAGAGCTTGCCTCCTCCATGTACACACTAAATTATGGGACTACATTCCCCAAACTTGTGTCTTATTCCAAGCAGCGAGATATACACTGCAAACACACCAACTTGTTTACGATCTTGTACTGTTCAGTATTAGGCAAAGCGGTCTGCATTAGCTTACAAAGGCATGATTTCTGCTACATGTCACTGTTGTGGGCGTTACCACAGTAATGTGCTGGTTTTACCAAACTCCTCCCACCAGTCAGTGCACAGCAAGATGAAGAACCACTGTATATAGGCATGTGACCCATTTTCTTCTCCGGTTTTAAGGTCAAAATCACAAATATTTTATAATTATTCATTTAGCTGCTGCACTGTCCACGGGACAAGCATGCACCAAATTAAAGTCAGCATTCCGGATCATCATTAATGGTCACCGTCAGCAACTCAAATCACTGAAGACCAATGCATCAGCATAGCATCCAGTCAAACTGCATTTTCAGAAGAAACGTTTCATTCAACATTTACTTACTATATTTTGTTTAACCAGATACCCAGCTGTGTGTGGTGGTTGTGACACTGTGAGGAAAGCTTTGGTTAGGCAATACACTATCAAAGTTAAAATCTGCTCCTCCATCCTCCATGAGGTCATTCCGGATAATAGATTCCATAGACTCCAAATCACATTCCAAGCTTTCAATCAACATGTCATCCAAGTCACTTGGCAGCATCTCCTGGTGGAGAGACACAATGCCAACTCTTCCAAAGCCATTGCAGCTATTTGAAGGGTAAGGACTCATGGTTGTCATTGGATGGGGGTGAGTCATAGGCACTTGTAATGAACTTTTCAATGCTGACAAGCGATTAATGCCAGCACTGTGCGTCATGGTACTCCCAGTCTGGGGCAAGGCACGACCATTCATAGACGTCTGTTGATTATGTGGTTGATGTGTGTGGGCAATGCTGTTTATTTTGTTATGGGGAGGCTGAGTGCCATAGGCTGGCATTCCAGAATTAGATCCCATCAGCACATTCTGACTCAAAACTCTACTGCTGGCCTGGGAGACAGCAGATTCCGAGGGGGCGAGTAAATCATTATGTGGTGGAGAATCTGCTGTAAGCAGTTCCTTCAAAAGTCCGGCTGGAACATTATATGGGCCAACAGGCCTGTAACCTGGTTTACTGTCCGGAACACTTTGCATAGGCATTTGTGACAGGGAGTTCATGCTAGCTTGAGCATAACTATATTTCCTGTACTCAGGGTCAGGGGATCCCATACTGTTGGGAGATGTAAATAAATAACCAGACTGCTGCTGCATCATTGAGGCCGGTGAGGACTGTGTTGAAACAGTCATTGAGGTGTTAGGAGACAAGAGGTTTAAGTTATCTAAAAGATTCTCCATGTTTTCAGAGTTTCCAATCTCTGATAGGCTTGGCAAAGTAGATGCCAACTTTGTGGCAGAAGGAGGATACACAAGGTTATGTACATCAGGATCTCCAAGGTCATCCTCTTCAGGCATAATTGAGCTTGCATTGGAACTGGTCCTTGGCCGAAATGTGCTCCATGCGTCAAAGTCATCATTGCTGTGGGAACTAGGGCTACCAGGCCACTTGGAGAATTGTGACCCTGGGCTATCCCCACTTCCATCTTGACTTTGTTGAAGAGAAGCCTTTTTCTTGGCAGCTCTTCCTCTACTCTTTGCAAATTTACTGTTGTTATCCATAGAAGCGGCTCGTCGTCTAGGAGATTTTCCATTCTTTCCACCTTCTGGGTTCAAGATCCACCAAGAACTTTTTCCTGTGCCCTCATTCTGTACTCGTACAAACTTGCTGTGAAGGGATAGGTTATGCCGTATAGAATTCTGAAAAGATAAAAAAAAAAAAAAGAAGGTTAAAATGTTACGTTACATTAGGAGGTAAATTTGTCAAACACCAGCAAATACTGTAATGAAGATTCACACACTTGCATCAGATGTTAAAAAAATAATTTATTCTTGTTAAGTAAAAAAAGACATTTTCCACCCTTTTAGAGACCATGATTCGGTTTTCTACCCACTACACATCAAGGCCCATGCGACACAATCCTTACTTTTCTTAACCACTTTCCGACCGGCGCACGACGATGTACGTCCATTTTTTGAAGAGGGATATCTTGGTAACGGCAGCAGCTGCTGCCACAACCGAGGTATCCATCTCTTCAGGCGCCGGTCGGCTGTCCGATAATGGTGGTCATCGCGGCGGATTCGCCGCGAGATCACCGTTATCGGCGGCGGGAGAGGTGCCCCCCCCCCCCCTCCCGCGCCTTCCGCCGCTTACCGGAACCGACGGCAGTGGCGGAGGCGATCGGGTCCTTTCTCCTCCTGTGTCTAGAGATGAGTGACGCTAAGATGGCCGCCACTCATCTCTATACCATAGGAGGGCGGAAGCGACGTCAAAAACGTCACTTCCGCCCATAACTCTTAAAGAGGAATTTTCAAATGTCATTTTTTTAAATGACATTTGACATTTTTTTTTTTTTCTCATTGAAGTCCAAATATGAGATCTGAGGACTTTTTGACCCCAGGTCTCATATTTAAGAGGACCTGTCATGTTTACATTCCTTGTAATAGGAATAAAAGTGAGCAAATTAATTTTTTTTTAAAAAAACAGTGTAAAAATAAATAAAATCAAGAAAAATAAATAAGAAAAACAAAAAAAAAATTTTTTAAAGCGCCCCGTCCCGACGAGCTCGTGCGCAGAAGCGAACGCATACGTGAGTAGCGCCCGCATATGAAAACGGTGGTCAAACCACACATGTGAGGTATCGCCGCGATCGGTAGACCGAGAGCAATAATTATAGCCGTAGACCTCCTCTGTAACGCAAAATATGCAACCTGTAGAATTTTTTAAACGTCGCCTATGGAGATTTTTGAGGGTAAAAGTTTGATGCCATTCCACGAGCGGGCGCAATTTTGAAGCGTGACATGTTCGGTATCAATTTACTCGGCGTAACATTATCTTTCACAATATATAAAAAAATTGGACTAACTTTACTGTTGTCTTATTTTTTTATTCAAAAAAGTGAATTTTTTCCAAAAAAAGTGCGCTTGCAAGACCGCTGCGCAAATACGGTGTGAAAAAAAGTATTGCAACGACCGCCATTTTATTCTCTAGGGTGTTTGAAAAAAAAAAACAATATATAAATGTTTGGGGGTTCTAAGTTTTTTTCTAGCAAAAAAAACTGTTTTAAACATGTAAACACCTAAAATCCAAAACGAGGCTGGTCTTAAAGTGGTTAAACACAAATAGTTGCTGGATTTGAAAAAGCTGCCCTCTTAAAGTGGTTATAAATCCTTTACAACGACTTTGGTTACAGGTAAGCCTAGAATAAGGCTTACCTGTAGGTACCGTGAATTTCTCTTTAAACTTGCACCGTTTAGGAGATATTCACTGTATACGCATGTGCCGACGTCATCGGCACATGCACACTCAAGAAACGCCTCGGCATTTCATAATGAGCTAGTATGCAATGCATACTAGCTCATTATACCTTTGTCTTGCAGGTTTTTTTTTTCTCTCTAGGGTTTACAACCACTTTAAACAATGAGACAAATATCTTGCTCAAACAAAAATTAAAGTAAAACAAATTTTTTTTTTTTAAATATTCGTATTTCTTGGTCTCTGTCTCAAGTATAAAATTAACTACTGAAGATTATATACTTAACATTTAAATGGTATATTAAAAAGTGTAACCCCTTTAAAATTGTTCAATACACCACCAAAAAAAAAGTGCAATTCTGTATTAAAAAAAAAGAAGACTTTTACAGTCACTTAAAAAAAAAAAAAAAAAAAAAAAAAAAAGTTACACTGCTCATTCCAGTGAGAGAAAATGAGGTTCGGGAGCCCATTGAGGACGATACAGAGAGGCAGAAAAACACAGCACAATTTTTTTTAATGAAAAACTGATTACAGGGTCAAGTGGATGTGTATGGATTTTTGGAAAATAGGTATATTGTTTAGTGGCACTTTAACTTTAGGCCTCCAGCTTGCTCAGTGGACAATAAAGTGTCCCTTTATCAAGCAGCAGTAATCCACCTGTCAGATCGCCGGTAGTCACACAGGAAAACAGCTCCTCTGAGTGCGTTTACGAAAGCGTGCATTTCTCCTCATAAGAGAAGAGATGTATGAATGCTTTTAGCTGCCGAGATCCTAGAAGGGAGCCCAAAATCTCGCAATATATCACAAGATTACAGAAAAATTTAAAACAGACACAGAATAACACAAAACGAATAAAGTAAATGTTCGGCAAACACAATATGATGAATCCCCATGAATGCATTCGTTTTGTTAACCCCCTTCATGCATAAGCCTGACATTTGTTGCTTACAAGTTAAAAGCAGTATTTTTTGCTAGAAAATTATGAGACCCTAGAGAATAAAATGCCAAACATTGCAATATTTTATGTCACACAGTATTTGAGCAACGATCTTTCAAACGCAATTAAAAAAAAAAAAAAAAAAAAACTCAGTAAAGTTAGCCTAATTTGTATAATGTGAAAGATGATGCTATGCCGAGTAAAATAGATAACATGTCTCGCTTTGTAACTGCGCACACTCAGGGAATGGCGCCAAACTTCGGTACTTAAAAATCTCTATAGGCGAAGCTTTAAAAATTTCTACAGGTTACCAGTTTAAAGTTAGAGGTGGTCTAGTGCTAAAATTATTGCTCTCAATTTAATGATCGCAGCGATACCTCACAACTTTAGTTTGAGCACCGTTTACATTTGTGGGCACGACTTACATTTGCGTTCGCTTCTGCGCGTGAGAACCCAGGGATGGGGCACTTTAAAAAAAAATTTTTTGGGGATTTTTACACAGTCTCTTTAAAAAAAAATAAAAAAAATATCTGATCATTTTTATTGCTGTCACAAGGAATGTAAACATCCCTTGTGACGGTAATAGTCAATGACTGGTACTCTTTATGGAGAGATCTGGGGTCTGTAAGGCCCCAAATCCCTCCTTTGCACTAAAGCATTCAAAACGCCAAGTTTGGCAGTTTGATCAAACAGATTTGTGCATGCATATTAGGCACCTCAGTTTTTTACTGGCTGCATGCTTATTTCAGGTCAGCGACTTACTGGATAGTATAGTAAGCAGAAAAAGAACAGCCTTGTAGACAAGGGCATCAGTTTGCAAATGATTTGTAAAAACGTCCTTTACCCACTTGCTCGTATCTAAATCTTTTATCCAGACTTCAGTCACTTTAAGAAATGAAAACTCTGTAATAACAATCAACTTTTCAAACACGCATACCTGGAAAAGTAAATCTTTTCCTTTTCCATTGCCTGTACCAACACCACTCCTAATTCCCAGTTGAAGTCCACAGGGAAACTGACCACTGACCAAAGAGTGTCAGTTTCCTTGGTCCCCCTCAGTTCTATCTGTCAAGCATATGTCCCTATGGTTTCCTATAGTGCTTTAGGAGTCCAAGGGAGGAACCAATAAGACTCAGTGTCCCCCTAAATATATAAATCAGCACTAGACTTAGCAGCACAAGAGAATATTTAGGAGAGGTACCCTATAATGGGCACTACAGGTCTTGAAGCCCAGGGTTAGGCTGTTTCTAAGAATGAATAAGTGTAAAAAACATTCCGGTTTAATAATTAAAATTATAAAAAAAAAAAAAATTGTTAACTTGCATTGAACTGGTACAAGCAAAAAAAAAAAAAAAAGAAAGCGTGAAAGCAACTTTACTAATAAAAACCGACAGATCATATTTATATAGTTTGGGCTGCACAGTGAAATTCAGACAAATTCCCAGCATCCTGAAGATACGGCAAAAATTATGCCCAAATTATGCCAATAGATGTCATGTTGGCAACGTGGCACCTGAGGTGCATTCAGACAATATCTTGTCATTTCGCAGATCTGTATACGCTTGGTATCGCAATGAAAAAAAGGCAGCCATGGAGGGCTCAGTGTTGCACTGGGGAAGGCAGAATTATGCTCAGGAATGTGTGAAAGAACTAGAAGAAATGCCTGCAATGAATAGAGCCTTCAGCCTGGGAAGCTAAATCCAGCAGCCAAGGCATTAACCATTTGTCTCACTCTACACCATTCCAGGATGGACTGGCACTATGTAATCAAGTACTCATCTGGCTAACTCAAATGTTCTGCAGGCTGTTCATTATCGATTGCTAAAATAAAACGCAT